>JAGDQP010009892.1:0-57504 GCA_022664845.1 Lepisma saccharinum
AAAAAAAAAAAACTTCATTCAGCAGATTAAAAAAAAAAAACTTGTAGCTACGTTCAACAGAAACCAAGCCTATCGGGGAATAACTTTTAAAACTGCTGTAAAGATTTTGCCTTGAGTTACAAAGAACACAGCAATATGAATACGATACCCGTATATGTAGCGTACCTGTATTAGTTATGTATTAGCAACGGAGTGGCAAAAAGGAAGGAAGAACCCAAGCAAGGTGGGCAACCTTCATGGTCGAATGTGCGTGTCCTCGACGTGGGAGGAATAGGAAGGTATCAGTCGGCGAAGTTGCTTACGGGAGGAGGGGGAGGCAGATGAGTGACTCAACCACTAGCAGGAGGAAGAGGGAACGCAGACAGACACACAGGAGAGAAACGAGACTCTGATGAACAGGTATCTTCACCTCATGTGGAGACACTGTGAAGTGGGACTGTTTCCAGCTCACATTAGTTAACACCAAATTTGTCAAGAAATTCCTCTGAGCTGCCATATTTACTACAATACAACCACACTCAACTTATGACAAACAGTGAGATCACCATTTGTATTATTCCGAAAGCGACAGGTCCTTCACAGAAAGCTAACTCCTCTCCAATAATCCCGATTTTGCGCTTTGATTTTTTGAATTTGAATTTAAGGCCTTTAGGCAACTTTGGCTCAGGCCGAATGGATGATGATGAGTGAATTGGTGGAATGCAGGAAGTGGGAGGAGGAAATAGGGGAACACCGCGAACAACCACGCGCACGGTATTTGTCCCCCACAAAGTCCACATAACATGAGCTGGGATCGAACCGACGACTCCAAACACCAGAGGTGAGCGCTCTACCATTGAGCCTCCACGGGTTCGCGTTTATTTTTGTTTCAGTATACGATTTATCTTCCTTACTTCTGTCAAAGAGTTGGATTCGTCTTCTTTTTATTTCTGACACTCACTGACAATCTTTGCGGAGCTAATGTCCTAAGTCCTAACCACTTTCGCTTTTCTTTATTGTATCCAGCATTCTTCGTTGCTCATCTATTCTATCACTTCTTCATTTCGTTATCTTCTGTATCCAGCTGATTTTTTTCACTCTTCTCCATGTCCACATTTCAACAGTTTTCTATTTTCTTTATTGCGTCTCTCGTGGGTTCATATTTCTACTCCATACAACGCAATGCTCCATGCAAAGCATTAATGTCAACTCTTTGATCATAGAATCATATGAAAAATGTACAGAACTTTTTTTTTTACTTTGGTTTAAATTGTGATTTTCGTAATGGACTATTTACCTTCTAAGGATGGGACCTAATTTAAATGTAGAGTCCGAACCACATCTTAGTTCGAATCAGAATGCAGGTGCAAGACAAACATGGATGCTTCTATGTAGCTTTATTACACAATTTCGCTACCGCTATAATTCCAAGCATGTGCAGTTTTTTGTCCACAAGAAGAAAGTTGTCAATATGGTCGGTTGGTAGACGTCTCGTATGTTCTTGTTATCTGCTTCATAATCTCTTTAAACAGTGGGTTCTCTAACTAAAATAAACTATAATGAAGTGTCCGAAAACTACTACAACGAACCACGGGAGTTGCTTACACGGTGAAACAAGAAAAAGAAGAAAACAAAAGAAAGGAAAATGTTTTGCGTACAACGACAACTGGATAGTTTGGAAACTAGAATAAATCTCAAATGATGTAATTTATCGATAATAAAATTAGATAAGCGTCTCGACTTAGCAAATAAGAATCCAAGGCTGAAATTTTATCCAATAAACGTATTTGGACAAAGTTCTTTTTAGTTTGAATGCATTTATTGCCATTACGCATATTTACCTCACGCCGGGATAGGGTAGGTGCTAGAATGGTGAAGGTGGTGGTCAGGACCTTAATTAAGGTACTATCCTGGCATTCGCCTGGTGAAACTGATGTAAACCCTGTAAAGTCTTAGTTATCGAACTCACGTGCTAACAAGTTCATGATTGCGGCGTGTTGGTTGGTGGGAACTAACTAGGGGATGTAAGCAAACATCCGATTCCTCCAATCATATCACATACTAGAACATTAAAAAAAAATACTATAAATTAAAAGATTATATCATATCGACGCCTACTTTCATTACAAGTATGTCTCACTAACTAGAACCCATTTCGAGTCTTCGAAAATGTCAGGCACTAACAAGGTGACGACACAATGATTCCCCCTTCCCTTACCCTACCCACTGATCTCCTCGAGGTTTCACGACTTGAATCTTCATTGGAAAGAAGACAGTGGATGTCAGTTTTCCCCACATGTGCTTGAATATTCGATATTTGAAATCTTAATAATTGTAATTGTTTTCTTTAATGAAAGGCTTTGAGAAATGATCCCTGTGTCACTAGATTGGCTTAGTGTAGTGGTGCTGCTGATTTCCACACAATCTACATGAAAGTTTTTCCTCCAGGCCCTACAACAAATTCAAATGCTGAAAAATGAATCGTGAGAAAATTATGTTATTGTCACTGTATCGAGCCAGGTAAAAAGATGTTATCCTGATAGCTATGCCACCTGAAAGTACAACTGTGTTAATACAGGTTGAATAATATTCAGGGGATTTGACTCTGGTCGTGAAATCAGGGAATCAAAGGTTCAAAATCTGTGAAAAGCTGAAAATGTGGGTCCCTGGTGACTGATTAGGGTAAGAAACGATTTCTTGATGTATGCTTGTACTCCTGAGACCAAGAGTCAGACTTTTACAACAATACAAGAGAAACAATCATTAAAGAAAGTACGAGGGAAGCCAAGTAAAGTAATCTGAAGTAGATTTCGAATATTCAGTCAATATAATAAATGACAATATTGAATGATTCAAGACAGAGGAACAAGAATCAAATTGGGACGAGAAATGGGCACTGCGTCAAGATTTGATCACTCATCGGGGCAGGCACGTATCCAGAAATTGGTTTTGGGAGGGGCCCTAGAGATTTCGGGTGGGACCAAGGTGTGTCTTGGTATGAAATGTATATTAAATTATTACGCCGGGAGTTTTCCTATTTTTTCATAAAACTCTGAGATTTAGGGCTGCATCGGGTCGCAGAAGCATTCTGGTAATTTGAGACAAGACTGAGGTCACCAAGTCAATTGGGTCAAGTTTCGGACCGAGTAACCAGGTCACCTATGTTCGGGTCACTAAAATGAACCCGGTTTCAGGTCTGGTACCTTGCTCCTCAGTGTACTTACACATGAATTGTTATAGCTTCATAAATAAAGATAATTAAATACATCCACTATGTACATCAGAGTGTATGATTCTATCAACAACTATGAAAAAAATATATCAAACAAATTTGCAGTTGCTGAAACGTTTGATGACTTTTTTTTCAGCAACACCATTTAAATTTATTTAACTGTTCAAATACATCAACTTAACAATCAAAACATTCCGCGTTTGCGTTTGTTTCCTTTTGCCCTTGCTACGCGAAATATTGACAGGAATATGGACATGTGAAAATGAAATGTAAACATGACATTTACAATCACACATACTCACAGAGAGAGAGAGAGAGAGAGACAGAGAGAGTACATACAGCCAACGATTCTAACGAAACGATTATTAATTTCTCATTATTTACAAATTTGCATTTTTTTTTGTCTCTCTGTTGTCATTTTCATTGACATGAAAAGGGAGAGAGAAACGAAAAACATGTAATTGAACTTCCAGGTGAATTATATATTGATGGTTCAGTTTCATTATAAATATTTTAAACAAAGTTAATTGATTTAAACAATTTTTTTTAATCGGGTGTTTTCTTTAAAAAGGAAATAATTGTTTAAATCAAAACTAATTTTGTAAAAAAAAAAAAAAGTATTTCTAGTCACGCTGTGATACAACGAATCATATGTACGTTCTAAATCTCATCTCTTAGACATTATTGCAGGCCACGGTGGCTCAGCGGTACAGCGTTCACCTCTGGTGCGTTGGGTCATTGGGTCGATCCCAGCTCGTGCCATGTGGGCTTTGTGGTGGACGAACACCTTGTGCATAGGTTTTCTCGGGATATTCCCATTTCCTCCCACTTTATTAATTCCATTAATGCTTCCATCATTATCTATCTGGCCTGAGCGAAAGTTGATTAAATGAAATTCTTAATCATTACTTTTGGTGATAAGCTCTAACAAGTGATCATCTCCAAACTGAATTCAATTTTTGACCTTTAGGCATCTAAGACTCAGGCCGGGATAGGGGAGGGGAAAGGATTCGGGAAGGTGTCGGCCAGGGCCTATGTTGAAGGTGCCATCCCGGCATTTGCCTGGTGTGACTGAGGAAAACCCCTGGAAAAACCTCAGTCAGGATGATCGGCCGCTGGGATCGAACCCACGACCTCCCGAATGCTGCTACGCCAACGCTCTACCACTGAGCTACGGCGGCTGGGTAAGTGATCATCTGTATGTGCAGAAGACTAATAAGGAAAGAATGTTAAGAACATACGATTCTTACATTCTTGCACATCGTTCTCGGATTTTTGAAATTTATGGAAAGACAAAGACATTTATTACAATTTTGGAAATCACGCGGAAGAATGCTTATGGAACTCTTTGACATGAAGCAACAAATGCTTTCCAAAATTCATTCATTTCTAGCCATGATATTTGACTGCCAGTGAATTGGGACGTCATGATACATTTTCTCATGCTTAACGCAGAGAACTTGACATAAACTATTTCCATTCCTGTGCATCGGTTTGTCTCAGCGAATGGCTATGTGAACTATTACTATGTATATTTTAAGCTCAGAAAAATTGCATGGTTACATGTATTCCAGGTAAAAGTAGCATTTCCGCATTATCACCAAAGTTGTAGAACTGGAGTTACTTTCCGAATAGTTAGAAACTCAAATTATTGTTGTATCCAGTAACCTAGAGGCAGCGCATTTTTCAATTCAGAATTCAATCCGTTTGTATTGATAGTCGTTCAAAAGCAATTACCTGGTATACCTTCAGGTAAGACGATAGAATTCGAGGTAAGAACTGAAATATCGTAGTCCGTGTGAATTCCGTAAGTTTTTCTTGTGAACAAGAGACTGAGAAAAAGAAACAAGGGGGAAAAAAATACAATAATCATATACTGTAAAATGCTGATGCAGCATTGTTGCTATTTTAAAATTGAAGTGAAAGAGAGATGGAACTCGGGGGAGAGAAATGGATATTAACATAACAATAGACTCTGACGCGTGGGTTGTCGGGAATTCTTGCAGAAAATGATGCACAGTCAGGATTTTTTGAATGAGAAAGAGAGAGAGATTCAATTTGAATGGCTATGTTTCTGTGTTCACTGAGGCAACAATCACTCCTCTATCCGCGTGTGTGCTTGAGAGAGAAAGAGAGAGAGAGAGAGAGAGAGAGAATGTATGTTTATAATATTCATTCGTGTTGTTACTCTGCCTGCCGTTTCCAAATACTGACATCTCTTCTCTTGGGAAAATGCTATTCTCGTGAGGCGATGGAGAGAAGCTATCAAATAACAACAATATACAACATTACTTTGCATGTTCTGTTGCCAAAGTAGAAGAGTGATTGTTGCTTTTCAGAATGTTAGGGTATTTCTTTTATTCTAGTATTTTCAGTTTCGACATTCATATCGAAAGTGATGTGTTAGTGCATTTGAATGATTACGTTTGCATTAAGTTGATCGGAAAGTAGTTTTTTCGTATTCTTGTGTATGTAAAAAAAAGTAAAATGTATCTTGGTTACATCAGTGTTGCTAATTGTAGATGCATGTTCCTACTCATAGATTACAAAGTCCCAAAGAGCATTCGTTTGATGAACGCGACATAGATTAATTGCCCTAGATATCGTATATTCACTGCAAATTCGTTTCGAACCGAGCTAATTACGATGTCAAATAACTACTGGGTTTTCCAGACACATTTGCAAAAATGACGGTATTAATTATAAATAGTCAACATAACGACAACAGACGTTCAGTTAGAACTGAAAGTTAAATCACTTTCTGGAAGTGAACAACCGAGATTAACCGATTCCTCTTGTGTCCTGGCTTCAGATTTGTAGTCTAATCGCGTGTTCGAGTATTACAAATTACAGTTCAATGGAGAGCCCTGATCAATGGCTTCATTTTCTATAGTTACCTATTACTAACAGTAAGTATAGTCACAAAGTAAATACGTATCCCGAGTGTTGAAGCTTTTGTTACTTATATAAGATACCATGGCTCTGAAAACTCAATAAACTCATGTTCAAATAGTTAGGTGCACTGCCCTGCAGAGACCACCACTGTGTCCTCAACTTTCAATGCTGCCACATAGTGGAATCTGTGGTCATTAGTTAAAAAGAGCCAAAAATCGAGTAAACTGATTCCAGTATTGCTAACTAAGCTATATATATAGGTCGAGGTCGAGGTGAGGTCGAGGTCGAAGTGAGTTCGCGAGGTCGAGGTCGAAGTGAGTTTGCGAAGTCGAGGTCGAAGTGAGTTCGTGAGGTCGGGGTCGAAGTCCTGTCGCGAGGTCGAGGTCGAAGTCCCATCGCGAGTTCGAGGTCGAAGTGAGATCGCGAGGTCGAGATCGAAGTCCCGTCGCGAGGTCGGGTCCAAATGTACACCTATGGTCTTGACCGGGTCACACTGCTTTGAGGTATTGCTGAGTATTTAAAATATTACCTGGACAGCAAACACTAGTTTGGACTAAGGTAACTACAAGAGAAAATTTAGTAAATCTACGGCAAATACGTAGCTAACAATGAAAATGACACTGTGCTGGAAACCATGTTTCTGGACAAGACGAAACAATTTTGATTTGTGATTGCCTTCTGTCGGATAGAGATGATGATAATGACGTGAGGAGAGGACCTTTAGTTTGCCCTCAACGGGAAATGCAAGCTGAAACTTTTTGATTACACAATGACAGCATAAGTACTCATTTAGCGAGGACCGCCGGGTCAAGTGAACGAGAGGTTTGGATCCCACTTTGCCAAAACGTGTAGGTTTGGATCCCACTTTACCAAAAACTGTAGGTCCCGTCCTTAGAAGCCAATAGCTCGTTTAGGATGTTAATAATAAATCACTCACTCAGCGAGGACACTAGATTAAGCTTATAAAATCTTAAAATGAAAAAAATTGAAAATAGTGGAAGAGGAATTGTGGAAGAATTAACTCTGTGGGCCGATGAAGAAAAGATTAACTAAATGTTTTGTTTGCGGAAGGAGGACATAGAGTTAAGAATGATTTCGGGGTGAAGGGGAAGAATTTCAGGACAGGGCTTTGTGGAGAAGACTCATCAGAAACGTCGTAGGTGGGAGAAGGGGGAGAGAAAGAAGAACTATGCTATGGAGCGGAATCTTAGATTTTAAGAAAGAGTCATATGAAAGATTGGAAGTCTCTCTGAGTTGTGGATCTGGATGAAATTGTAAAAAAATAAGCTGGGATTAAAAATATACATAATAGATAAATAATACACCGTAAAAAATAAAAACAGTTTACACCTTCTATGCATCTTTCTCTGTAATTCTCATAGTTTTGTGCTGAAAACGTGTCCGTAAGGTAATGAAAACAGATTTTAGTTGCGAAAAGGAACAGCATATAGTAAAGAGCATTTAGTAAAGGAAAGTTGGACTCACAAATCGAATATTGTTATTAGTATCGGAAGTGCCGGCGAAAACAATCCGAATGTCCAGTTTCACCGAGGTGTGTATGAATTGAATCTATTTATGGCCTTTAGGCATATCAGGCTCTGGCCGAGAAGTGCATATGATACAAAAATATTGCAATGAAAAGTTTGTAGCGTTACCAGATTGAAAATCATTGTCAATCAAGGTCGCAGATTTTAAATCTGAAGTCAGTTTCTAGCTTCTTTCCTTGAGACGCTGACCTCCGTTACGGATGAACAGAACAAAATTAAAATATATATAATCCCTCTTCCAAAATCAAAATGCCGCCACTAATCTTATGTAAATCCACCTCCCCTTAGACATCTATAACATGTACTGATATTTTGATTTTTTGCTTGAAGTAGATAAAAAAAGGGGAAGACGAAACCCGATTTTTTCTCTTTCTGATGCAGTGTTTTTTTGTGATTGACGCTGTTCCTTTCAGCATGAAAAACCAAAGGATCTTTTCATTCAAACACCCAGAAAAGAGTTCTCAGCTACTTTTTCTTTTTATTCTTTTTGTTATCTCCTCCTGTCTGCTGCTGCTGTTTCTCCACCGTCAGTATTAGGCTTTAAAAGTTGAAAAGTTTGTCTTTTTGACATTGGCAATATTCCTTCCTCCCTTTTGAAACGCCATCTTCACCGACTCGTCTTTTGTTATATGTTTCTTTCTTTTTTCTCCGCGAAGCAAAGAACATTTTTATCGATCCACTTAAGGAGGAAGGTTGTGTTGGGAGGAGATTGAGACATGAAAAAAAAAACACACTAAGTTTCAGTGAAGTTAGTTAAGGTTATTTTGCGGGACACCAGCTGTTTCCCAGTTATAATACGTTTCGAAAGTATTAATAATTCAAGGAAGATTGTGTGTGCTATGTCTGACCTGTCAGATAAGTTTCTGAGAGAGAGAGAGAAGGAAATGGGATTAGAAGAGAAGGTTTTACATGAGAAACAAAAGAAGAAGAAATGTCTGTTTTGGAAATGGTGAGATTCTTATTCCTTTTAACCGTTATTGCCTTAAAAAAAACGAAGAAAGAAAACAGTGAATACCGCACTGGCAACTCCAATCTTAGATCCCTCGGAGTGGGAGAAGTTGTAAAATCACAAAAGAATAGCGAATGTAAAGGGTGTTTTACGAGACATTCGTTACCATTGTTCATGGTAAAGAAACTGACAATTCTTAGGATTACTTTCCCGCATAAACACACACACACACACACACACAGAGAGAGAGAGAGAGAGAGAGAGAGAGACGATGTTGGATACTTCCATATAATCAGTACTCGAAGTGCGTTATAAAAAGCTAAGGGAACGGTTACAGAAGTGGGCTAGAAAAGGTAAGGTTACGCTTGCACGTAGAAGGTAAAGCTACCCCCCTGTGCGATACGCACGCGCCGTGAACAGCGCATGGGGGATGTGGAGGTAGGGTGGTCACTGGGCAGTCCCACGCTCGAGCGCCTTTACCTTCCCACGGTGCCCAGGAGTACCAAGGACATTCCGGTACGCAATTTGATAGGAGGCTGAGTGAACCTCAGAGCGCCAAGCATGGGAACACTGAGATAAAAGCCTGGCCGGGATCTGAACCCGGGCCGCCCGGTTCGTAGTCAGACGCGCTACCGTCTGAGCCACGGCTTGCACGTAGTGGCGGCAATTGACTATTGAAAGTAAAGGCAATGAGCTACCATTAATAAAAAGGTACGGGTACGCCAAATCAATAATGAAAAAGGAAAGAGCACGGTGTCCCTCTCATGCCCCCCCTCCACTTCGAGCACTACACATAATGGTGGAATAGGGAGCATGTCTGTTGACTGGAATAATTCCGTGTCCGATTTGTACAATTTCCAAAGAAGGAGGAATAGAACGTAGAATCCGTTCATATCCCAGACTTGGGGATATTTCAGAAAACAAAGCCAGGAACAATTTCTGCAGACAAGGGGAAATCCCAACCATCCCCCCGCTACAAATCAAACACCGGGAATAAACCACCAACACATTCAATATCAAAATTAGAACGGGGGGGGGGGGGAGCTACAGGTAATTAAGAAACACATCCCGAACGCGCACTTACGACCTAATTTGTTCTAGAAGTTGACGTCCGTCGCAAGTTGAAGATGTGGGTCACGAAAAATCTGCCGATGACGTTGAGCGTTGATCGGACGCAAGTGCGAAGTGTCCTGAGTTGGTGTAAGGGTATGTAGAGTAGGTGAGGATATGATGTATGAAAAAGAAATAAAAACAAACAAGCAAAGGACGCATTCACTGTGAGCCAATGAAGAAAGAGTTGAGAAGTGTTTTGTATGGAACAGAAAGTGAGCTCTACGAGGAAAGTAGTGAAAAGGAAGAAGAGCAATACGCGCACTAGTAAAAGAAACTAGTTAGGGCATTACGCGAGCATACATTTCAAATTGGAAGATACAATTGAAGGTATGGTTAAAAGGAATTGGAATACGAAAAATACTGAATCCAACTCTTACACTGTACTAAGGATAAAAAACTCGGTAAGAGTTTGTATTTTACAATCCAACTCTGTTCATTTTTGTTACTACTCCATATTGTAGTGATATCAAGAGAACGCTAAATACTTCAGTACCTGCCTATTACCATTCTTAAGCATCGGAAAGGAATTCCACGACATTAACTGTTAACTGTAACTCGAAAATTAAGAACTGAGTCTACTGCGCCTTCTATCTCATGGCAGATTTTTTTTTTTAATGTATATAGTTAAATTAATGTAAATGGTACATTTGAGTAGTAGCAAAGGGAGACGTCTGCATGAAATGTTTGACATTGACATCCATTAGCTAACCACTGACAATCTGAAGAGAAATGATTAGTAATGGGAGTGCGAATTTAATAGAACTTCAAGATAAAAAGAAACCTCTACACTGTAAAAATAGGAGACACAACGTTCATCCAAAAAATGGAGGCAGCTCAGCTGCCTCCACTTTTGGGATTAACCTACATTCAGCCAGTTTTCGGTTGAACGTTTTACTCTCTGTAAAATTCAAAATGCGCATATGTCTTTTCCAACGTATTTCATTGAAGCAGAACATTTTTTTGGAAGTAGAAAAAAAGAAAATGTAATGTTCCTTTAAAATTTAAAAGAAAAAGAAAAGAAAGTTCAGGTGGTCGGGTTTCGATCCAGGGTCCACTAGCACACTGGTCAGATGCTCTCGCCACTTAGCTACTTTTTTTTTTTTTTTAAGGTGAAACGCACCCTAACCGAATGCGCCACCCAGCTGGTTCAACTCTTACAACTCTTTCAACTGATTGTTCCTAACTAAGGACAGCACAGTTAAAATCACATCCATGCCCGAGGCGGGATTCGAACCCACGATCCTTGACTCGACATATTAGCGCGCTAGACCGTTCGGCCACCTGGATCGGCTGTCACTGAACGTCCCACCATTTTGAGTGTTTATGTTGCTTTTACACTGTGAACAGTAAACAGTTGACTGGTGGATCGAGACGAAGGCAGTTGGTGTTTATGGCTTTCCGAGTGATATTTATAGCTAGGATTTTAGTGCGCAGAAGGTTAATGATTAACATGTTGTAGATTTTGCTACGAGGAATGTCTGGATAAAAACAGGAGAGATACGTTTGCTACAGTGTAAAGATTTATACCCAACTTAATTCCTCTTTCCGCCAATGTAGTCATGTCGTTCTCGATCCACCAGTCAACTGTTTACTGTTCACAGTGTAAAAGCAACATAAACACTCAAAATGGTGGGACGTTCAGTGACAAGCAAGTAACTTTACTCCTGTTATTGGATTATAAAATATCCAACCAAGGCTTAAACTTCATCCACAAAAGTACGTAACTTCAAAACGGCCAATTTAGCTTACACTTCGATCAAAAAATGACCGAAGTTTAAGCGTAAAATAAGTTGAACGTTCACCGACGAAACACTTTGGCCAGTTTCAGCCAATTTTCAGTTAACGTTAAGTTATTACAAAGCAAATGTTAAAACGGAGTTAAGGTTACCAGTCCTTCCACTAAAGGGCTTACACTATATCCACATTTAAGATTAACTACAACAAAACGCTAATTTTCGACTTTTGTTTCTCCATAAAGCGGAGTAACTTTCATCCATTTCGTGTTTCCACTTTTTACAGTGTAGAGTCTAGACAATGACCAATGGAGAAGACAAAATTCGCTTTCAAAGATCTGCCAATATGGATAGAGATAGAAATGTTACGTATTTCCTTTCACTATGCAGCCACTATTTTTCTACCTGCCGCGTACCACGATTTTTACTTTTTTTTTTATTATTTTGAAGCGTGTCTTTCAACGCTGAATTTGATCTTCCTGTGTTTCAGTCTTGGAATTTGTCCTATTTATCTATCATATCCTCTTGTCCATGTTTATTTTTATCTCTTTTTCTCTCACATCAGAAGAAAAAAAATCATTCCCAAAGTTGTTTTTGCTTTATCTGCACACAAATGGGATAGCAACGCCCTTCCACTCTTACTCCCTCCTCCCCTCCTTCTACCCCTTCTGTCATGTGTGGAAGAAAAATACGAGCATTTTAAGAGCAAGGGAAGAATTAAATTTAGAAATCTCCATTTCTCTTTCTTTTCTTATAAAGTTTTTTTTTTCTGGGTAGGAAATTCCTGCGCTTCTATCCCCCCCCCCTCTCTCTCTCACACACACACACTCACAGATGTTTCTTCCACTATGTCACACGAATAGTTTTGTTTTTCTCTTTTCCTACCCCGGTATACTGTTCGGTCGTGTTTGTATCAACTTTTTTTTATATTTTGCTTTTAACGTGTGTTTTCCCTTTGCTCCAAAAGAGCTAATGAGGCTTTTTTTCACCGTGAGATGGTAGCACTGATTAGTACAAGCAAGATAAAAAGGAAAGAAATCGTCTCCTAGAATTAAGTGCAAAAAGCTTTGCAACGTAATAGCGTTTATAAGTACAAATGAAGTATTAACTGCGTTCTGTGTTTCTTTTTTCATTCCTCCCCCATTTGTATTCTTTTCAGGACAAAAATTTGAGAAACGAAATTCCTTTTTGGAAGTGATTCTTCATTGTAGTAACGAATAATATAGTCTATTTACTAAATTACGTCATTTGTAGCATTATTAACGTAATAAGGAGAGAAAGAGGGCGAGAATGGAACGTGGTTAAAATTCTGTCTTAAAGGATAATCTTTTTGTAGAAACGGTGCAGAGTGAATCTTTTGAGGCGAAAATAATGAAACACAGTTTAATTTGTTCTCTTGTCTTTTGTGTCATGGTAGCAAGTTATTTGATCCGTAAGTCACTGCGAGAATCATGTGTGTGTGTGTGTGTTTCAAAAAGCAGTATACGAACTAACACTTCACACATAGCAGGATTACCAGATCATTATTTACCAGCGGAGGACACCTAAGTTAAGAATGATAAATAACTGCGGATACCTTTCATTTAAGAACCAATAAAGACACGCTGTCGATCAGAAGCATTCCTTAGTTTCAAATTTCAGTCTTGACAGGACAACGTACGTAAACTTTTCATCTATGTTGTGTTGTATGCGAGATTTAGGTGTCAAATGTATTCATGAAAATATAATATTGAAAATTGATTCGCAAAATAAAGAAACTGTGAATTAAGTACAATTCAATTAAATGGAAAATCACGAATAAGCATTGTCACTATCGAATGGAGGACATTTCACGATATTTAGAAAAGGAGGAAGGACAGGATGACAAGAAGAGAAAAGGAGGACATGTCATCCAAAATCTTGCCCATTGTGATAAGTTTGGTAAACAAGTCCCCCCCCCCCTCTCTCTCTCTCTGAGAAATTTGAATACCGATAAATTGTCGCAATAAAGTTTACAGACAGAGTACTCAAATATACCAGCCAGGGATATGAATACCAGACAGGCTAGGATTACCTACAATTTCGTCGTACCAGCTTTTTCGGTTACGGTATTCCATTACCCAAAGAAAACAAAACAACAACAAAAAAAAAATCTGAAATATTCGGTTTCAACAAAATGTCCTAGTAATAAATTTACCAACTACGTCTCTGCATCTGTAAACAGTAAAAACTGAAATCACAGAAATCATTACAGTCTCTACACAGAATATCTATCACCTGAGTGAACAGTAGAAGAAAAAGTACGGCAACTTGGTCGCAGAGTTGGAAACCATGTGCGACTACCAGTTTCCCCATTTCATTAAGTGAAAAGGTAAACTTTTCTCTTTTTTTTTTTTCAAAAAAATCGATAAAACCAGTAAACACATTTAATTATTCTGATAGTTTCTTCTACCTCCCACTGGACGAGCAACTCACTCACACGAGGATCATCTGCTTCCAAGCTAAACTGAAAACATGTGTTTAGCGAATGAATTAGAGTTGTGGCTTCCGAACAGTTGAGCAACGCAGGCCGTGAATGTAAACGGGCAGAGGGAATTGAAATAAATACAAAACCGAATAGAGAGAGAGAGAGAGAGAGAGAAAAAAAAACCGCCATCCGAGAGTTTGGAATCTCCAACTTGAACGTAGAAATTGCATCAGGGAGAGAAATACGGGAGAATGATGTGAGTTAGTTTCTTTTCTATCTCTTCATCTCTCTCTCTCTCTCTATCAAGTTTCTCGGCGTGTGGCCTCACTCAATCACCAAGTAATCAGTGTAGCCAGACGACATATGTAAAACTACTAATCGAAACTCGAAATCTTCAAATTGTATACAACCTTCAATCGATTGTCAGTTTCAAGCAACGTTTATAGAATTAACCATAGGTTTGTGTCAGAAGTGACGTCATTGACTCAACCCAGGATATTAGAATTAAATTATAGGCCAAAATTGAAAACAAAAACAGAAGCCGAACGGACCAAATTCAGCTACCATCTTGGTGCGCACAGTCAGAATTTAGGAGAGTGATATTTATACTAATTTAATTAATGATATGTTAATTTGGTTAAATGTATACTATTAATTAAGCAACACAAAAAAGAAAAAAAAACAGGTTTTTACAAGCTGATCACTTTTATTTTTTTTTTTTCCCACTCCTTTAAATTCTGGCTGTGCACAGTTTACATTAGGATTAAGCTTTTTCAAGTTTGGCCTACTATCTAATATCCATGGTCAATGACGTCATGTCTAGCACACCAATAACCTCTATATAAAAGCGAAGCTGGACTGACTGCTGCCATTGAAAATTTGATGGGAATATATGAAGCCAAGGAGTGGAGGGGACACTTAATCTCGTTTGTCCACTTCCAGTCTAAACGAGCGCATTGGGACGGTAACCCAAAGGTCCCGGGTTCGATCCTCGGTCCACTCACATACTTTTCACTCTTTAATATTAAGAATATGGATCATTTTTTAAGTTCTAACTAAGTGTTTTACACTTGATATCGCTGTGGGGCCCGTTTTTTATTTATGTCTTAATTCTTGCAAAAAAAAACAAAAAAAAAACGTAAATATGATTTGCAGTATTTTCTATTATATGCAGAGTCTGGTATACTATTATATGAATAACTCAGGAATTAAGACTTAAATAAAAAAAAACGGGCCGCACAGCGTAAAATTATTCGTTAGAACTGTAAACTGTAATGGACAAACGAAATTAAGTATCCTCTCCGCTCCCTAGCTTCATATACCTGGTATTCATAAAATTTTCTACAGCAGCAGTCAGTCCAGTATTGCTTTTAGATAGAGGCCACTGGTTAGTTCTATAAACGTTGAGTTTCATGCAGAATAGTATGAAACATGAAACAAGCTGCAGTGTAAGCAGTAAACACTGACCAAATCTTTACATGTGGGGTTCTTCAAAATTAAATATTTTGTGCTTATGGTAGTTGGATTTATATATATTTGTTATTAAGATGAAATGAATTACATCACTTTTAGTTACCATCGAAAGTAAGAAGTAGCATATTTTTATTCAGGTTCTCCCGGCAACGTTAAAGACCAAACCCCCATAAGCAGTACAAGGGAACGTTTACCAAAACGTGGTGATATACTGTGCTCTCCTCGTAACTTGAAAGCCCTGTTTTAAATCCTGATCGAAGTTCTCCCCAGTTATCTTCAATCAGACAAGACGCAAATGGAATGGTAGGATATCTTGATATAATGTCAGTGTCACTCAGTGTTCGATTTGCCAGGGGGGATGCCGGAGATTTTTCCTGGTGCGAGAGGATTTCAAGTCCGGTTGTTGATTCCAAATATCACCCAAATCAGGGATAAAATCTTTGTATTTTTTACCAAAACAGGTAGTACGATGAAACTTCCCAGCAACCACTAGTTTTAGGACCCCCCCCCCCTTCTTCGTAATATATAACAAACCGAACACTGCTCTCACCACTCTTATCACACAAACAAAACACAGGGTACGACTTGAAGGTATTATAAAGACCGCAAGTACGAAATTTGAAAACTGTTCAATGGAGAAATATATTTCAGGAGAACATCTCCCATTGGTTGAAAAAAAGAGAAAAACTATGCATAGGGAAGTTACCTGCATATCTATACGAACATCTCCACATAGTCGCTACCCAAATTCTGGCACTTAGCTGAACCGTGATACTAGCTTTTCAATTACCCCGTCACGGAACAGCGCCAGGAGGGTACACAGCCAATTGTTTGTTAATTCATTCATGAATTGGACAGCGGTTACCCACTCTGTAACAATTCCATACAGGGTCATCCTTGAAATTTGCGCAAATCTATCACAAGGTTGTGAAACTACGAAGCGGCGTCATTCACACACAGTTTGGTCGACCCTTCTTTTCAAGAGCTTATCAGTCAGACGTCCATGTCCACTACATCTTGTACCAAGATTCATAACCTATTGTGTGGTATGTACTACGCATGGTAAGGTTATGCATGATGATTCTATATAGCAGAAGTTTCCAACCTGGTGGTAGTGGTTTCGATTAGCCCCGAAACAAATAAAAAAATTATAAATACAACCTGCAAAAAAGTTAATTAATTAACATTACTGTAGTAGTTTTGAGTTGATCCTTTTTAATGCGGCTCTAGTCTTACTTTTGTTTAAAATTCGGCTTCAATCCGGCGACCCTTGCTGTATGGGACTGAGAGGAAATTCACGTATGGGTGTTGTCCGCTTCATGTATGAAATCAATAACTAACTGGCTGAGCATGCTGGTGGAGTCGTTCCTTGATGAGGGACTCGACAAGTTGACACAACGGTATGATAGGTGCCTGAATTCGGATGGTGAATATGTGGAGAGAAAAAAATGCAGGTAACAAATAAATTTTGTATCCCTTCTCTAAATTTCACCACCGTATCAGAGATTGGTTGTAAGAAAACCCTCATACGTCGAAAAAATATAACAACATACTTCTTCGAGGTGCAGGAAACAATGCACTTATCCATTACAGAATTGTACCCACAACTCCCCAAAATTATCAACAAGACGTGGAATAACACATCCACTGGCAACGCTGCCACATATTATTCCACCCCTACAGTCGTCATCTAATTACTCCCGCTGGGAATCCTTAGAAAAGGTAACAGCTTCAGCCCCAGTCTCCCAACTTGACGCACCGCCGCCACGGACGTAAATTTGCATTTGAACACGCGGTCTACCTCTTCACACAAAACTGCCTTGTGCAGGTCACATAGTCAAGATCACTTCCTCCCACAAGAAAGAATGTCTCAAGAAAGACTCTCGTTTCTCCCTTATTCTTTCCTTCTTCTTCTTTTTCGTGTTCTTTATTCACCTTGTCATATTTCAGGACTTCCGACACTACAATCCCACAGAAAATCTTAAATGGAGTGCATAGAAAGGGTGGAAACGTGGAGAAAACCCCTTCAATAGCTGTTGAATACGGATTGTCCCCACTCATCTGCCTTAACCAACCATTTAGGCTTTCATCATCTCTATAGAAGGTTGAATATCAAATCAGGGATAAAGGAAAAAAGGACGATCAACAAGGCTCTATATTTATAGTCCTCCGGCATCTCTCACAATCTTTTTACCCTTTTTCGGTAAGTCTGGAAAATGCACAAGAAAGGAGATGGTCATAACTACCTCAAGACAAGATGTAACCATACAGGAAGACAAGTTGTGACCAGAGCACTTTTTCTGGTGTTGGTGTCTGTCAGAATCATAGTGTCCAATCTCAAGCATGAAGGTTGCCCCCTCGTCCTCATCGCCTGAAGGTGAATGAGAGCGAAGATGAAACGAAGACGTGACGGTAAAAGAAAAATTGAAACGTGGGGGTGAGGCCAAGTGAGGTTTGACGAAGCTGAACACCTTCGTTTAGAAATAGCTGTTTTGTATTTTGTGATAGTCTAGTCGGTAGCGGGATCGATTTCAGTGCAAGTGGTCCCGGGTTCGATTCCCGGTGGGGCCTCACAATTTCGGTGTTGACCCAGCAGCGTGACGACAATTGGAGAGCTTCTGTGAATAAAAGACAGTGGCGATCACAGTTGAGAGCTTCGGCTCGCCTCTCCCAATACGTCTGGTCAGCGTGGGAGCAGTACACCAACTACTCCCTCTGGTAGAGGTTTCATCCAGTAGTGGATTGAATATGGCTGTTATATAATTACCGCAAACTGTCTTTTACTCACAGCAGCTCCCCGATTGCACCACGATGCTGGGTGGTCACCGTTCCAGACCCTCTCGCTTTGGAAAAAAACCTTGCAGAGCCGGGAATCGAACCCGGGACCTCATGATGAACAGTCAGCGAGGCGGTCACAATATATATATACATAAGGAATGAGTGAAGATTTGACAATGGATGAGTACGTGGGTTCAAACCTGACGGTCGACCATCCTGACTGAGGTTTTCCTGTTCTACCAGTTGAATGCCGGCATGGAAGTTTAAGAAAGATCCTGGCCGACACCTTCCTCACCCTTTACATACCCCCATCCTGGACCTGAGCCAAAGAAGCCATAAGTAATTTCAAAATCAAAATCAATACTATTCACTATGAGCAACAATGAAACTTCGGCATGAAGGCAATTTCAAAATGCAATTGTAAGGCACAAAATGATATACCTACCTTCAAGTACGGTTCCGAATTCTGTATATCTCTGAGTCTTGGCTAGTGCGCGGGGTGAAGTGGGAAGTGAACAAGCAATCAGCGAGAACTCGCGCTTTCACTACCTACCTCGCATTGGCTATTAAAAGTGTCTTCCCACCCATCTTCACGCTACGACTCCTCCCTCGCGGCTACAGAACTCAGAACTAGACTATACATCTCTCTCTCTCTCCAGCTACACACACACGCGCGCCCGTAGATCGGAATTAATGTGAATTCAGCAGCGCAAGGGCTTTGTCCGAATAAAAATGACGGCCTTAAACTTCCTGCAGCCTCTATTAGTGAAGGAAGCACCGTCAGCAGAGCACAACTTCCGTATGCACGGTTAACTTTTACAAAGTCCATCTACGCATGGATATCTATAGGTGTGTGCGCTCCTCCTAACGTGATCAACACCCGGAAAACAAACACTTTCCAAAGTTCCCTCAACAAACACCGAACGAGAGAAAGATGACAGCAAAGTCAGCAGAAAGAAATCAAAAGCGTTGGAGGCAGGAGAGACTGAATGAGGAACTTCGTGTCTTAATTAAAGAATAGTACGAAACAACTTTTATTCAACGTGAATTGATTCTGACAACTGTACTGTTTCATGTATTCTCATTTATTTATTTCCAACTCTTGCTGAAGGGAAGTTCTCATATATTTATTTATTCTCACAATACGTTATTTCCATCAACTGTGACGGAAATGTTCTGAAGCTAATTGGTAATAAACTACAATGTTAAAACTTTTGGGAAAGTTCCTAATAATGTTTCAAAATGGAATGTTTCAGAGCAATCCTGGAAAAACATTCAAAGCTTTCATCAGAGTAACTGGAGGTTCTCGGCTTTCAATTCTAGTGTGATGTTCGTACATGCACTGAAAGCGAAAACGGTTTCTTATCGTAACCAAACATGCAATACTGATCAACTGTTGGCTGCCGCCATTTCGATCATGTATTTTAGGAGGGTAATATTCTCAGTGAATAGGGATTGCGATGCATAATTAATTGATGAATAGAAAAAGTGATTGAAACCTGGCGTGAATCGTGGGAATCACTTTGGTTTTGTTTTGGGGATTCGGGCAATGTATTTCCAGTCCTTTCTACTGTTTTTATCTAGCGCTTTCTTATCACTGGAAGTTTAGTCCAGTCAGTAACACTTCTCACTGAATAATCCATGTTCAAGTTAGCTTCCGGATTCTATTTTTTTTTTCTGAAAACTGACAAATATTCCTGGAAACTACAAGGTTTATTTTTATTAGCCCAGTTACTGGAATTTTCCACGAAGTTATAGTTGCCTGCCTTTTTCCAGTTATACGATTTTGAATGTCATGTATTATTTTCATTTCATTCCTCTTCTTGTGGCAGCTTTCGTTTGCGAACAGACAGAGGGAGTTGAGAAGCAAAAACTCCAAAGTTGGTCTTACTTGTTAGTGTCCCTCCGTCGTACATGAGTCCAGAGAACTTCGTAACATTTAGTACTAGCAGACATAGTTAGTACCCTCGGTCTACCGAACGTAGTAGGGTCTTTAACTTTGGACAACTTCACTAAGCCGGTGTCGCTACTAAACTAAATGAAAGTTCGTTTCAATTTCCTGGAAAGGAAGAACTTCTCTACAAACATGATTTTACACGAATTTACCAAACATTCATCTGACATAGTCATGTATCTGAAGAAAGTATTATTCAAGATCTTTATACCTTATATCTTCCAGTAACCACTAACGGAGAAACTGGACGAAAGAAAAAAAGAAGCTTCAAAAAGAAGACAGACATTTCTAAGATGAGCGTAAAACAGAACAAACAATCCAGGACTTATCACGATTGCTGACATGCTCATAACACATTGATATAAATTATTATTATTATTATTAATAATACAGTAATTTAAAGTTAGAGCGGAAAACGTGGTATTGCAAATATGTTTATACAACTCGTTCTTGCATTTGTAAAACATTTTAGTTTGACGTCGGTGTAAATGAACTTGGGAACTCTTTGTATTTTCAATTCTTTCTGTCACACAAATCATTCTTTCGTCCCACTAATTTACGTTAAGATACAGTGTCTGGATTGATAATACTAATTTTGAACTATACTTATGAAACTCGAATAAAAATGGTACAGTACATAAAGACAGGCTCATGAGTCAACAGTCTCCCAACAGAGACTTCCCTTTCAAGAACTTAGTCGGTAGAAGACCTCGTAATCTCTCCAGTTACATCCAGCCAAGCCTGTCGTGCTTGTACATAATTACAGTGAGTGCTGTAAAAACCTGCTTCCACGGCTTGTTAACTCTAGTGATGAGTAACGTATAGTGCACTCAAGATTTCACTGGAACTTTTACTTCTGATACAGCAACAAACTAACGCATTGTTCATTACTATCCAACAAAATTCAAATAGATTTTCAAGTTTAAGACCTGCCGCACACTACGCGGTTCAGCCGCCGTGATTCAACCGCGTGACCAACTCGCAGTAGATTTTTGTGGAAGCGATCAACTACACCTGTTCCATGTTCAGTTCACTGTCAGTGTTGGCAGAAACAAGATGATTAGCACGACACAAATACTATGCATAGCATTACCTACAAGAAAAAGGAGGCTCCGAAGACGGAGAAGCAAATGGGTTCATCCTTTAAACAAGAAGAGACTGACACTTGGGTAATTTAATTGCTTGTACGGCGAGTTAAGAAATAACCCAGATATCTTTTTAAAAAACTACTACCGGATGTCAATAGATTCTTTTGATGAACTCCTGGTTCTGGTGAGGGATGAATTGCATCCTCGATACGATAAATTATAGGCCTATACCTGATTTTCTACTTTCTTCCTTGCTCAGTTTCTCATATGTCGTGATAGAAAGAGATTGGCAATGAAAACAACTGTCAACCCTGTTCTAAATCGCACGACTAAACCGCCTAGTGTGCGGTGCTTCATAAGAATACATGGATTTATTATTTTTGTTCCACTCCCACATCGCAATCGGAATCGCAGACATTTCATTTATATCGGCGGGTAAATCCTGTCGCTGCGATCAAATCGCCAAGTATGCGGTGCTTCATGAGAAAGCATGGGCTATTTTTTTTCTGCGGTTGAATCGCGGCTGCTGAACCGCCTAGTGTGCGGTAGGGCTAACAAGCTTCCTCGCATGACTGGTTGTTCCAATAAACTTGAATTGGTCTAGTTATAACGAATAACAACAATGTTGTTCGAACAAGCCGCCGCTTATGTTGTTCGAAAAAGTTAGTTTCATGTTTGTTTATGAAGTTCAATACAATATCAAGTTTGACAAGCTCAAAGCAAGTGATTGACAAACTTGTTACAAGCTGGCATGCTATCTGGAATAGTTTTTAGAAAAATCTACTTCAAAGCACTCCGTTCAACTCATTTGACACAGAGACCAAGGGTACAAAATGTCGCAAAAAACAACAACAACAAACTAAATATTACAATTGTAGGTTGGTACTGATATATCGATTGTAGTACAATTCAATGTACAGCAGTGTTTTAGATAGATTATCTATGAACTCTAACCGTAGAATAATTACTGAGGTTACTCCATAGAACAGCGTTTAAATTTCTAACGTACACTGGAGTGACTGTCAGGGCAAAAGTAAAACTAAATGGATTTAACATGAAGGGTACTTACAACTGAACATATGACACCAAAACTCAGAAGACGAAAATGTACTTACCTAAAAAGAAAAGAAAAAGAAAGTTAATTGTGGGCAATAAATAAATTGTTAATATAAAATCTACAGATACAAACTCGGATTAAAAAAAAAAGAAGTAGTATATTTTAGTACATAGAAGCAGTTCAATTGATTTCTAGATGATTTGAAGGAAGGTTTGGACAAGGCGAATCGATTATGGTATGCAATTGCCTTCCATCGCATGAGGGACCTACAATGTAACGTCGGCTCTGAACAACTTGTGTCCCCAATGGGAAACGAACCCGGCATCCTTTGGTTATAAAGAAGCGAGCGTTACCACTCGCATCTACAGGGAACAGACTACGTGATTTAGGTTGCAGTAAATTTACTTTCTGTACTAGTTATTAATCACAAACAACAGAACACTATATACCTGCGTTCCGCAAACTGTGTTCCGCGGCCTGCCCTTGGGTAGACGCAGAGAAGCGTGTTGAACCTTCCAAGCAATAAAACTGGTCCGCACATGAAAATACTTTGCGGAACACTGCTCTATACCCTCCCCCTCAAGGATAAAATGTTTAGATATCTGCAAACTCTTCGTCTGGAAAACAGCGAACCGCCAGCTAAAAGAATGTCGGAACACCCGACGCATTGCAAACACAAAATAAGGAAACGGCACTAAAATGCGATTACAAATAATACGTCCGTAATATTTAAATTCGAGGTTGCCTCAGGAATAAATAAATCAATAAATAAATAAACGAAGCCCATTCTCACATAACAATTTTGACCTGGCTCGAAAAAGTGAATCAAGCATCCTTTGACAACTGCGAAACGTAGTGCAAACTTAGCAAACAAATCAAAAAGATGTAAACAAAGTTGACTTGCTCGAGCAGTCTAGCTTAGAAGAGTCAAGGTAGAATTAGCCTTGACAGGACAAGAAAAAAAAAAGAATATACTATTTAAAAAAAACATGCTCTGGGTGGGAATCGAACCGAAGACCACTGGTACACTGATCCGATTCTATGATCACTACGCCACTTTTTTTATTTTACCGATTTCAACTGAGTTTTCTTTATTTCATCTGTTTCGACTGATACTCTTAGAACTAGGTTAAAACCACAGAAAAAAACATCCATGCTCACAACGAAACCATTCCCCACGATTTGAAAGAATGGGCTATATCAAAACAAGATTTGTGATAAAAGTTTAATCCAAGCTTGCCGTAAGTCAACTATTTACGATACATATAAGTTTAGGCACGCGAATCAAGCTTGAGCCAAGCCTTCCTAAAATTTGGCATGAGAAATCTGTAAATTAAATAAGCTTACAGCAAGTTATCTCCACGTGACTTACAAAAAAAATTCAATTTGCAGCGAGCTAATCACAAATTAGCCTTTTTTAAGAGAAACTGAAATTTGGCGCGATTCCAAAGCTATTGAATACTTGTATTAACAAGCGCCATTTTTATTTTGAAGAAACAGATATGCATGACGTACACTGTAGCACTGGCAAAACACTGACACATCCATGCACGCCCCCGCCCCTTCCATCCCCAGTCCCACCTCCCAGACACAAACGGAGAGGGAAATAAATCCTGATGTGGATTATGTTCATGAAATTCGAGAACACTGTTCCCCATGTATTCACTAAACAGTAACTCAGGCTATAATCAAGCACATGTAACGTACCAATACAAACATCATTTTTTTTTTTAAATATTTTCTATAAAAACTCCAGAGCTCATTTAGTTCTAAGCTTTAATTCGTTTGAATGACCAGAGATGGCTGGTTGACCTGTCCATTCGCTGCTGAGTATAAAGCTAATTACACTAACAAGCTGGAACTGTTCCAAACATTGCCGTTGCAGCAAAATGCTCATTCAGGTTACAAAAAATAAAATAATTGAAGTCATAAAAAGGCTACAAACAAAAACAAAATGCAGCACTGCAAGGTAAGTGAACTTCTGGGTCCTGACCTGTGCTCTGTTCTTCCTGAAAAGCATTGCCTCCTCGAATTTGTACCCATGTTTCTGTTACATACATGTGTTTGTACTAGGCTAATTATTCTATACTGCGTAGGTTTATAGAGCCCTCCGACATTGAAGGAATAATACAAACTGTTCCGTCCTTCCTCTTTTATGTCAGTTTATGCGGGTGGGTATAAATGTGTGTTTTTATAAACAAGAGAAATAAGTGTACGTTTCTCGGTAGCAATCTTGTTCTCCAGAACGTTACATAATACGATCAACAAGAATCAGGTACGTATCCAGAAGTTGGTTTTGGGTAGGGGTCCAAGGGCTTCCGGGGGAAGGGGGTCCAAGGTATATATGGCAATGAAATCCTATAAAATTTTGAGTTTTTTGGGAGGTCCTGATCCCCCGAACCCACCCCCTAAATACGTGCCTGACAAGAAAAAATATACTGCTGACAAACGAAAGAGTTAAGAAATGGTCGCTTTTGAAATGTGGACATGGAGAAGAATGAAAGATAAAAAAGTGGATACAGAAGATTCGAAATGAAGAAGAACTGAAGAGAATAAGCGAGAGACAATAAAGAAGACAAAGAGAAACAGGTTAGAACATTCGCTACGTAACGATTATCTACTGACGGATACAATTGAAGATATTGTTGACGGAAAGAGGAAGAACAACTCCTTGACAATATTATTGAAGATAAGTCATGTTGAGATGAAAAGGAAAGCGTAAAGTTCGGATGAATGGAGAGGGCCCAGCTGGTCTTCAAGGACCTGTCGCTTTAGGTAGAATACTGTTGATGATGATGAACAAGTAAGTAATTGCTCTGACAGAGGACCAAACTCTCTAGTAGCTCCTTGGGGCTAAGCCCTGTCATCCAGTTACAGCCGAAATTATGGGGGATGGACCACTTTAATAGAACATGACATTACATATTAGTCCCCAAGCATGGATCGGATCCCATATTAAGAGTACGTCACGTAAATGTGAAATATTCCATGCACGCCAAGAAATATCTCAAATATTCCAGGAATATTTCCTATTCTTTGAGGAATATTCCTGGCATATGACACAGACCTTTTCTTATTTGTAAACAGCACTTAGGTTTCTCTACAAGTATCTGACTGTGTAAAAGTACACAGAGGGGTGCTTGAAGTACGGCAACGCTTGGAACAAAGACATGGGGCACGGCCGCCACGGTCTCCAGATAACAAAAAAAAGTGGTTTTGTTCCGCGACAGAGTATACCTATTCTGCCGATGCTTCAGCGCTCTCGGCCCTAGGGTGGCGCAGAAAAAAGAAAGACAGAGAGCAGCACTAATTTAACAGAGTTTTGCTTATGCAATATTTCTGTAATCAGTTCAAGGAGCTTGGAAAGATGGAAGCGAACAGAATGTTATTTTGAAGACTCAAATAGATTAGAAAACCACTTAAAGATCATTATCCTGGGCTAAACAGAATGTGATCATAAGTTCATGAAAACTAGGCTTACCTGACATTCGTGTTTTTAAGAAGAAATCCAAGTGATAATAAGTATCGATATATCTGCTTACGATACATCAAAACTGGACAAATGCGATACGCACGAGAATAATGAATATCCTTATGACATTACAGATCAAAAAAATAAATTTTTAAAACGCAGCTCTGCAGTCTTATCTGCTCAGCAGCTACCACTCGGGCACCTGAAAACACGAACCAGGGAACTCAAGAGCAAAAAAACTTCGAACTGAACGCTCTCGAACTAAGACAAGATACAATGTTTACAGTCGCCCGGCGTTTTTCTGTAAATAACACCTAAGAGTTACGTACAAATTGTTATTTTCGGTTACAGTTCTTACGTTTGATGCAATTGTTGACTTCATTGCATGTCCTTTTTTTTATTGTGGTGCCATCTAGGTTTCTAAATATCTGCAACGTTGAACACAATCGCAGTTCGTTGCTCTAAAATTCTTACAGAACAGCAGCACAAGACGTGCTTCTTCCTTTTCAACACAGGTGCTTCAAAACAATAGCAATGTTTTAGTGCAAATGTCGTACCTTCCCTTCCCCTTGTGTGAACGAGTAACAGAGAGGAATAGTGACTCATTCTTGGCTGATGATCCACACAAAAGAGAAGAGAAAAAAAGTAGGAGGAGGAGGATCAGAAACACGTCCGGAATTAAAATCTCTTCGGAGACACAGCTGACTTTCGTGTTAACTGTCAGCAATCTGATGGTGGTTTTGGTGTCGGTTGATTTGGAAGATACGTACAGATGCAGCAGGGTCGGGAGGAAGAGACGCCACGTCGCGGTGCGATGCGATTGTCGAATTGTTGGCAAGTCACCAGAGAAAAGAGAGCACTCACTATCGGAACCATTGCTGGCGCAGAGGCAATAAAAACTGAAACCACCCAGAAAAGAGCGGAAGAATGGATCTTTCTCTACTCCCAAGATGGCAGTAACACATTGATATATATCACACCATAAGCCCCAAAGCAGTTACACGGAGAAAATATACTGAATAATGTTCTCCCTATTCCAATTGTATGAGCAGGATAACACCTGCTATCAAATCTCGCCACATAATCAAGGAACATAGTATTTATATCAGAGAGAGAAAGCAGGATCATCCACTATCTTTATAGAGAGTGTTTTACGATTCACGTGAGCTGATCACTTAATCAGAAACTAAGTGACACTCAAAAGGAATAGTGAATGACTTTCCTGGATTCAAGAATAATTTAACTCATATTTTCGGGAATATGTTGGTACAGCTATCTATCTAGTTGACCCTATAACCAAGATATTCACAGTTTTTACTTTTAAATATTGTATAAATTATATAAATAATCACATCGTTTTCGCAGTTACCTATGTATGTTTTTGTTGTTGAACTTTATTAATGTTCTCTGTTGTTCTTCTTAATGCCTGTATGCCATTGAGGCATTTGACTGAATGTCTGAGGAAAAACCTTGGCTCTCAATATTTCTTCGTTCGTCGAATTTCATTTTGTACAATGACGTCGGTAAAAAAGACCAAATATCGCCACAGATACATCAATATTATTTTACGAGTAATTTCAAGAATAACACAAGCATCTCTCAAATTCCATTTGCCTTTTAAAAATAACAGAAAAGACAAGACGATGCGAGCAATGCATAAAAGGGCTTCTCTGATTCTCAGCATGACAAAAAAAAAAAAAAAAACTATTTGTTAAATCGTCTCTCACGGTTATTACCCTGTCAAGCACTTTAATTTGACAAGTGTCCACAACAATGCGTTCCTGCACTGAAATCACGCCTACTCTCAACACTTGTTAATTACAACAAACGTTTCGACTGACATAACAATCAACGCTGACAACAAAGAAGATGAGAATAACAATGAGAGTGGAATGGAACAGCAACAGAATAAGGAGGATGAAACCGAATGTGAATATTGAGAGTAGACAAGCGACCACACAATCTTGACAGCAGTTATTTCCCCAAAGAAAGGAAAAGAATTTCGAGCAAAGCAACACACACAACAAAATAAAGGAAAGAAGTAAAAGACCAGAGAAAGAAAACATGAAGTGGAAAAATCGATAAAAGATTGAGAGTACGTAAATGAGAAAAGGAACAGTGACCTCACGAAGGCAATTGCACGTTCATGTCCGCCCTCTTATCATGAAAATATGATAAATGCCTTGTTTACATTACTAACGTCTTACCATGGTTATAGTTAACAGGGATAATTTTAGTAATGTAAACGGTAACTCGGGTTTCAAATTTAACCAGCATCAACTTACGACAGTTATCTTCTTACCTTAGCGCCGATTTTCATGAAAATTTGCGTTGCTTGCTTTCCCTGCGATTACGGTGAGTCGCCAATTGAAAAACGTGTTTTAAGGCCTCCTATTACGTATACTACATGTACCACGTATTTCAATTGGCTAATCACCAAAACTGCAAACAAAGCAAGCCACGCAAGCTTTCATGAAAATCAGCCCTTAGTAATCCAAACGCGTTAAACGCGTCTCACTCCGTTAGTTAATTTCTCTTGTTTTCGAAATATATAGCTCTTGTAGAGAGTATCGCTTTAATAGTATAGAAGAATGACGGCAGAACTAATCTACAAAATATTCCGCTCTACAATCAATTCATTTGTGAAATTTATTTTATAATTTAAAACTTCTCTCGTGTAACCTTTTACTTAATTCGGTGACGCTTACAAGATGGCAGCCCAATCACAAAAACCAAGCTCGTAGTCGGAACGAAAGTTAGAGCTCATTTTCATGAAAGCTTGCGTTGCTTCTTATTTGGGTGAATAGCCAATTGAAATACGTGTTACACGTAAAACGCGTAATAGGGGGGCTTGAAACACGTCTTTCAATTGGCTACTCACCCAAATCTCAAGCAACTCAAGCTTCCATGAAAATGAGCCTTTAGTTTCACCCATAATTCTTACCATCGTAATAGCCTTAATAATCTAAACAAAGCATAAGGGAATGTCAGTATTCAGCTGATTGGGGCAAGGTTACCAGAACACTTTTTCTAGTGGAGGCCAGTAAAGCTAAAAATGGACGACAATTGCGCCAATTAAGCTATGACTGGTAGAAAACTATGGCTGCCTTTCATCTTAAAACCGAGAAAGAAACACTGACGAACAGAAAATTTCCTTATTTTCAAATTTCAGTTGTTACAGGGCAAGTTACACAAAATTTTACATTTTTATTGTATCTTCCTACCAAGTAATAAAATTTAGTAAATGGAAAGTGGTTACTAAATGATGAACCATTTGTTTGATAATTCGGTAACGAACATTTTATTAAAATTAAGAATATGGATCACAGGAGTACGAATATGTTCAATTCGGAACTTTTTAACCTGGTCACTAAAGAATGGAAGACATTTCAAGATATTTAGAAAAGGAGGGAGGACAAGATGAAAAAGAGGGCGTTTGGTAACCCTGGATTATGGTGGGTTTCAAAAGTATGGCCATCTCGCCATCGTAAGTCGCGCGCCCGTTGTCGTTTTGTGTATACGCAGCTGTACATTGTGAAGTAATAATGAAAACACTATATTAAGTGCAATAACCTTCTTTAATTCCTTGTTTTCTTACCACATGTTCCGATTTGGAGTTGACAGATACATCTTCAACGTTATATACGTGTATTTAATGTAAATCATTTATTTATTTCCAATGGTTTTCTGATAAGGATACGGTCTGTTAGTTAATGGAAACATCTCGCGTACATGGATGTTGTTAAGTCTACGCCCAGAATGCTGATTCACAGTTGTCTTATTTATATAAGAAGATACACTGGAAAGTGGTAAAACCTGTATTTTTACACTATATACACACATACACGCCTTGCCTACATTTGCCCAACCTTCAGCTCTCTTGTTCAAACACCAGACTCTTGCTTATTCAGGACATCAGACTCTGATGTTAAAGAGTCAGAAGTTTTTTTTTCTAAGGAAGTTCCGTAGGAAGTAATCAAAGTTGAAAATGTTGGATACCTGCTTGTACGCTTATATTCATACAAATAAAACATCAAAGACGAAATATGAATTTGTCTTTGGATGAGGGAATCAATAAAAGAATAACTTCAGCCAATAAAACACACACTTAATCAGAGGAGTGGAAATTTTCACATATTTTTTTTCCAATGGGAAAGTGATGTCATCGAAAATTATTCAATTTAATCAAAATGATTAGTGTGGTTCCCATAAAATAGGTACGTGTATCTACGTCTTGAAAGGGTGAAAGAGTGGTTTTCAACGACACTCGTATTCGATAGAAAATGTGATCTTTGTACTTGCGATTTCGATGCTTTATGGGTTCTTCGAACCTGAAAAGGCGATTTCTTATCTTTTTAGAGTGTGTCGACAATGCATTATGGGTACTAGTCAAATTTGTTTTCCGCCAATTATTACCGCGAAGGTTATCAGAAGACGAAGTTGTACTGTGAAGTTAAACACGTTTAGTTGAAAAATAACAACGGAAGACCTGACAACTTTTCTTAATGGTAAAAAGATAAAAAAAAAAAAGGTCAGGAGTAAGATACAAAATGTTGTCAAGTACCTTTTGATGGCGCTCTCTCGCAGTAGCCCGACTAGCCTAGAGTACAAAGCGTTGGAACGCAGGCCGGGATGTAGTTGGTTCAATTCCCACCGAGGTGAAGTTCTTTATCTTTTTCATTCATAGGATTATTACTTTTGTTTCTTGCTACTTATGAATAAATTAACCCTTTTGCTTCTACTTACATTAATTTTTCAACATTTTATCGTTTTTTTTTTTTCATGTTCAAAAAATCAAATTTCATTTGAATAGACAGAAATTTATCAAAAAAGTATATTCCCGTTGAAAAGAGCTGCCACTGATTTCATCTTATTTCGAGTGGAAACTTCTCATCTTTCGTCCAATGAAAATCCGCTCTAAAGACTGGCCCCTCTTCCGCTCTAGTGAGACGAAATATTCCGCTCAATTAGAGGGAAAATCCGCTCTTCCGAATTTAGGGTGCACGAGCTTTCAAGACAACCTAATTTGTCCATTGCTCAATAAATGATCAGTGCCATTCGGTTACCATCGCTGTATTTTGCGGCTTTCGTCACTTACAGTTCGCTAATTGTCAATTCATGTCGCCTCACCCTGAGTCACATTGCTGGAGGACAACATATATCTTCTCACAAGTTAACCACAAGACAAAAAAGGAAGACGATACTTAAGAAACTCAAAAAGAAAAAAAAATGGAAGTAAAAAAAGAGGACGAACGCGTTGGCGAAGCCTCATTTAAGTTTGGTGGTTTTTGCGGTTGGTCATAAAAAGAAGTTAGTTATTACATCTGCTAATAGAGGAAAGAAGACAGCCATTGCAGCATTTCCGGCAAATTATTCATTCTGATGATGGAAGACGTCGACTAACGTAAACTATATAAAAATTACCAGGAAACAAACTAAAAAAAAGTCAAATAGAAACCTATAATGAAAAACAGTAGAAGATCTCGACGCGTTTAGAGCATCCACGAAGAATCTTCCCCAACTGGTGTACTAATTAACTTCCAGTCATGCAGCACCAACTTCCATTGTTTGTCTTTCCCCCTTCTTCCAAACAAGCTCTCATACACACACGAACTATGAATATAAAAGCGTTAATAAGCTCCCTGTTAATTATAATAATTTGAACTACCTTCTCTTCAACAATATAGGGACGACAACACCCTCTGCACCTAATAGAATGAACACGTCCAACTATTTAGCAAGATAATAATTCTCCCATTGTCAGGTACCTGCCACTGAGATATGACTAACCTCATTGTATTTACTTGTGGGCGATTTTCTTTGAGATATGCGTACAGGATTCTACGAATACCTAAATTCCGGGATGAAGGCATATGGGGCAAGAGATATTCTGCCTATGAATATATGATAGTTATTTTATCGCGGTATTCTTAGATATTCCGGAAATTAAAACCTGGAATATTTATTTTCAATATAACGAATATTCTTATTTGTTCATTCCGGGACATGAAAAACAGTAGGAATCAAAATGAGATATTTGCTGAATACTCTGTACTATAGGGGATTCGAGTTAGAAGCTAAATCTGATTAATTGTAAGACTCAAAAGTTTGACCAAGTAAAAACAAAATGTGAATTTTCATTTATAAGTTCACTGAATTCAGATATTTTCATCCTAAAAGAACACTTTAAGATCAATTCACGTTTAAGTAGCAAAATGTATTGTTGGCTTTCGAGTCTTATGAGCAATAAACGTAGCATGTTTTTGTGTGTGTGTTTCTGTCGATGAGCGCATGGAGGTGCTAGCATCGCGTATAGACTCCAAGTCACTGTCTTATGGAAAGAAACGACGCTTGTTTTTGTCTTTTCTTTTCAGATCCTACGTGGATTGTCGAAGGTAATCACGTGCACAGCGATAACTAATCAACGACTTGCTGATATTCATTTGTCTAAGAAATTTCGTACAGTCACGTCAAGCCACGTCGGACTCAAACCGTGTCAAAGTAAGCACGACGTGGTGCTTATCCTTTTTTTTCCCCATGTTGTTATCGTCATTGTTATTTATAACTTATAGCAAGTGGAACACTGCGGAATTGTCATTAAAACGTACTAGAGACGGTATCAAAAGTGACTGCAAGGTACTATTAAATGCTGATAGAAATGATATGTTATGAGAAATAGAAGGAGTATCAAATATCTCCTCCCCACCATCTACCGAGATATTGAGTAAATGCAGTTTTGTTTTCTGCAGGTGACTAATTGATGTCGCCATATGCACGCACAGTCCATAACGTCACATTTAGCATGTGGATGCCCGGATATCTTTCCGTATAGGTTACAGTGATCTTTGGTTGGCTCTATTCCAGATTAGAGTTTATCTTGCCAACTTCTGTATGGGCTGCCTGCCTTTCTGTATTTTTTTAAAAAATATTCCGATTCTTTGGGTTAGATTGATTAGCTGAGTTTACGTTATGTTAGATTAAGTTAGTTTGATCGTATTCTCTCTAAGACCTCTTTTATGCATGGTAAACTTTATTTTGATATGGGCCAGTCTAGTAACTTTGAACTTCGACTCGTCACGATTCGCCTTTAGCTGTTAAAATCTACACCCCTGCCCCTGCCGGGACTCGAACCCGGGACCTTCGAGCCGATGACCTACCGCCGTTTTATGCATGGTGTTTTGTTGCACGTAGGAAGAAGGTGGGCTGAAACGCACTTCTTTTGTACCGATACCTTTATATGCACGTACCGCATATCATGTGTGTAGGGGGACAAAAGGTAGCAAGAAAAACTAGGTGGGAAGTGTTGCCAATACGTCTTTTGCTTGCGATAGAGAAACCTCTGAGCAACTGAACTTAAGAGCTCCTGGCAACATATTGGCTGAAAAGAAAAGACCTATGTTTATATAAACACATGGCTTTTTTGCTTCTCGCGTTCTTTAGAACATGAACATTCGTTTTTCAGAACGCGACAGCAGAAAATGTCGCCCCGGGTGCATAAAAGCACCCATTTGCTTCCACTGTTTTGTAGAACGCACGGCTTCTTATCGCGCGAGGGAAACGCCTTGAATAAAAGGGGCTTGCACTGAGTTTCTTCGTTATGAATTATATTTGTGTACCATCAACGCTAGTTAAATGTTTTGTCCAACAACAGTCAACCAAAACAAGAACTAAAACTGTAGCCCTCGTATACACGAAAGAAACCTCTTTAAACGAAAGGTGTCAGCACTGTCTGTTTATTTCGTAAAGAGTTCTTCTTTTTTCTTCTTCCTATTTTTTTAATAATGCATAATTTCTTTCCTTTGTTCACAAATTGGTGCTAGATACAAACACTCACTGTACATAATACCCTTTCATTGTCATCCGTGTCACATTCAATGAGCCGAGGTCCCCGCAACCATTTAAGAGAAACAACATTTTCCACTTTTCCCTCGTCTCGAGGAAGATAGAACAAGTCCTCTTGTAGAGCCATTCGGTCTTATTAGTTTAGTTGAAAGTGTCGCATCCAACTAAGGCCTCTGACAAGCGCCTTTACATATAATCACTGAACACGAAGCCGATTCATAAATCATGCAAGAAGGGCCTTCTTTGACTGACTAATTTCACTTCAATTACTTTTCATGGAAGGGAAGAGAAGAAAGAGGAAAGAATATACAACGTAATACAAGCTACACGGCAATTGCTTCGGCATCAACACCGAAAAGAACACTGCGCTCCAATTTTCTTCTGTCAGTGTTGCCAGCATTGATCGTTAAGGCTTTTCTACCAGCTTATCTTTCGTAATTCGTTCTTGGGAAGCTTCCCTTTTTTCTTTTCTTTTTGTAATAGACAGCATTATACGGCCCATTTGCCGTGGTATCACGCTTCTGTATCTTCATTCTGAAGTCCTCTGTTCAAATCCCGACATAAGTTCCCTTGCTGAAATTGACAACTTATATGAAAGGACATCTGCAGTAAAAAAAAATGTTAACACATCCAAACCAACAACATATTTTCTTATTAAAACCATAATAATCTCATTTTTAAAAAACTTCTAAGGGAGCGTCCCGCAAACTGTGGTTCGACATCGAAGTTCAGGGTCATCAGATGCTACATAGTCAAGCATGTAGATGAAAGTCGAATTTCACTTTGGCGATGGATTAGGGCACTCCATATCAATCAACGGAGTCAAAGATAACGGGTACATAGCATAATGAGCAGTCATTGTTTTTTAAGTAAATTCAATAACAATTTTCTGGAAGATAAGAATATTCTGATTTATTTCGATCCAGCCTCGTATAATGATTCTGTTTCTCGTTCCGTTAGTGATTTTAAAACCGAAGGAATTCTAGCTGCAAAGGACGTAGTGGCTCGAGTATGTTTTCTTTCCTTCTATGGCTAAGCATGAAGGAAAGTGCGTGCTTTGTGAAATGCGTGGGAATTCATTCCGTGAGACAACCACGTGCTAGCGTGTGCGTTGGGAGGTGAGGTAATGAACAGGTGTTTTGTTTTGAATCTCACGGAATATTCGGACAAGGGGCGAAGATGGCCGGTCGTTCGTTGCCTTCTCTCGTCTCTCTCTCTCTCACCCATGTTTGCTCTGTCCTTGTAGTTGAGATTCCAAGGAGTCAAAAGGTCAGAGAAAAGCAGAGAGAATTAACGCTATGACAAGGCCTTACTTCACCATGTGCCAACAGGTCCTTTCCAAAGCCAGTTTAGTCCTGCCCAATGCGTACTCGATCTTTTTGTCTTGATGATCGTAAGTTATTAGTGTTCCCTCTGGAAACATCTTTGACCCAAAGGTTTCTAAGCAGGATGGTTTCTCATTAGCTATGATGGGATAGAAATAACGTCCTTAGAACGGTTCCAAAGTTTAGAATAGATTATGAATCATCATGCTTTCCTGAAGATTTGGGTAATATAACAAATATCCAATATGGTGGCTAATAACTGCAAGAAACAATCAGGAGCCGAAGAAAAGAAAAAGTAAAATTTTGAGTTGTGACACTTTTCTTGCGAACGTGCGAAATGTGGTTTTCTCATAATTATCATTTAGCAATGATGTACTTACTTCCATTTCAGGCAAGAATAAAGTATTTATTCTAATGTGTTCAGAATTTATACCTATTTAGTTGCAAGCATGGCTGCTTGTATTCTCCTAACTACATGACTGTAAATACATAACTTTACGCCACACAAAATCGACTGCCTCTTTCAGTTTCTAAGATAGAGATAAGATATTAATATAATTTTAAAAACCAGGCGAGGACTTTCTTTCTGCATCTGCGACGGTTTCATAGTTATTCGCCATTTAAGGCTGAATTCAAGGAGGTTTTCCCGCGTTTTTCGTTTTTCGTCAATTATTAAAATTTGAGTGCGGTTAAACATAAAATAACTTTCACAAACTATAGATTATTATGTACTTCAATAATCAATACCATTAGCCTTAAAGATAAGATAACAGAAACTTCAAAACTAAGTCAATACACTTTTGGGACAGTCCCATGCCTTGCAGCTCCTACAGTTGTTGACATTGTCTTTTAGGAGGATTATTAGTACAATATACAAGAGATGGTTGCAAGTATATACGACCAGTAAAAGTGTAGCTGAGTATGTTACAGATTGGATATGAAATCGAAATCTCTGCAACTTTTGAAACAAGAGTCTAATAGTATGTTTATGTTTTTATCTTATACATATATGTTCTATTGAAGATGTTCATGAAATATGTGGTTTGGTGGATTAAAGTACTTGCAGATGAGAACGTATGCTCTCCAGACGTCGATGGTGATCACCATTAAGATTTTGTTAAATAAAGTTAATTGGTAACATGCATTGTTTGTTTTATGGAACAAATATACAATAGCGCGTACATTCTGATAAAGTCACGACTTTGCTTATTAAGAATTTCTGTTAATACATTTAGTATATATCAACATCAAGTTTCCTTTAATATACTAGCTAATATTATGTGAAAATATTGTGCAAAGAAGCGTTCAAATAGCGACCGGAAGCGAAAAATTATAAATGAATTGATCTGGAATTAAACCGAGCGGCCGTAGCTCAGATTAGAGGAGGTTGGCTTCGCATTCTGGAGGTCGTGGGTTTGATACCAATGGCAGACTATTCTAATCGAGGGTTTTCAGAGTTCTTCCTCATTCATGCCAGGCAATGGTACTTTCAACTTACAAGTAGACCTCACCACTTGGCCGTTGCGTTAGTGGTGAGTCTACAGTGTTGGATCCACACTGGTGAGGTCAGAACCATTTTATGAGTGATGAGGACTTGCATTTCTCGCATTGCCGTAATTCTGTCCCGTAAGGATGCTATCTGTGGAGCTATGTTCATTGCCACTGTAGTTATCTGTTATCTGCTTCAAACAGCAAATTTGTCAACATTCAAAGTACTGTAAGTTGTAACCCGTTCTAGATGTGCACAAACTAATTAGTGTACGATATTGTTCGTAAAAAAAGTCATTGTTGTTTGATACCTCACATAACCCTCTTTTCATTAAAAAAAAAAAAAAATGACGTCGATCCAATGTGGCGGATTTCAAGATGGCGGGCATGATGCAGAAGTGAAATAAAAACAGCCCTCCTAACCCGATTTACATAGTTGAAGTCAGAACTATTGTGATCTCATCTATTTCGAAAAGAATCGGACTTGGAACTATCAAATTATATTTGTACATGGCTTTCCCACATTCATGTTTCCATTTAGTTTCCCCATATTTCTAGTGCTTATTAGCAGCTAAAATTTTTGTCAATATCTTCTATTCATCCCTACTTTATGACATTATTGTTTCATTTTGTTAACGCAACGGCGAAGTGGTGAGGTCCTGGGCGACTCCTTCCCATTCTTTCCCATGCCCTAATCCGGAATGAGCCATAGGTGCCTAAAGATCATAAATAAGTTAAAATTGTGGGTTGCGGTGTCTCAGTGGTAGAGCGCTCACCTCTGATGATTAGGTTCGATCCTGACTCATGCCATGTGGGCTTTGTGGTGGACAAACACCATGTTAGTGGGTTTTCTCGGGATTCTCCAGTTTCCTCCCACCCTTCTTCACTCCACCAATCCTTCCATTATCATCCATACGGCCTATGCCTAAAGGCTTAAATAAAATAAAAAACAAAAGTTGATTTATGTCAAGTATTGAACACAGGCTATTGAAAAATTAAAAGAAATTAACTTTTTTCTTTAACATTCAATGTCTTTATATTACGTTTGATTTACTCAAACTTTCATTCATAGAACCAAACCGGACATTTTCTACAAAATCAGAATTCAATAGCAACGCCTCAGCAAACGAAATACAATAAATCAAATTAGGATAGGTCACAAAGAAATACATGATTACAAACACGGGTAAATGGCTTCATTGCTGGACAGTTCTACACTTGCGTGTGTGTGTATGTATATATAACCATATTTTGAGATCTCAACTCTTATTTCAACGGAAAATAAAGGAGAACTTGAGGACAATACAGTAAATTTATGATTACCCGAAAGAAGTAACCCATATTTGTGGGAGATTATAGTTTCAGAAACATTGCATGACCGGGGGAAATAACGACGCTTGTGCTTTAATCGATCCAGTGCATGTAACCACTGCACGCACGCACAATCGTAAAATGGAAAGAATAAATAGTAAGTCGGCAGAGACAAAAGGAACCACATTCAGCGCAGGGAAGATGGCGTCTCTGGACATTTCTTGGCTAGCGTTACACTCTCGATTGCAAATTTTAAACTCATAATAGCTACATCTGATGTTAATCAATTCTAAACGATATTAATTTTATTATTGCTACCTGAGGAAACCGCAACCTACTTTTATCACCAGCCCCATTAAAAATATGAAGGACTCGTTTAATTTAGTTTGCTCGCTCGTCCGTCTGCAAAGCAGCTTAGCACTTCAATCGAAACAGATAGAAACTGATCTATGATTTAAAATTAGTGACTCTGATCAGTCGACTGTATTAAATCTGGGGACGCTGCAACCCTTCTTTATTGTTTTGTGCTAAATACACTTCTGTAAAATTTGGTGGATATCTCGCATTAACGGTGCTGATCACCTCTGCAATCTTGGATGTACTTCCCATTTAATTTATAACGGAATTGTTTAACTCGACTTATGTCTCTTAAAAGTGGAATTTTTAATTTCTGTTTTCACTCAGCTCTTCACACATGCAATATGTTTTACTATGGACAAATTGTGTTTCATATAGTTAACTATCAGTAACATATCTGAAACAACTTCAGACTTTAAAAGTCAACATAGTCACCAAGACAAATTGCGTGAAAGAACTTGAAAATCCCACTTCTGAAATGCATGAATAAAACAATTCTTATATAAAACAATGGAAGTGTTTCCATTCACCATCACGTTGCTTCTTTGCCCCCACCTTCACGTTACCCTCACCCTTACACACCCTCATATCTTCGTTCGGCCATCACCCTCACACCTTCGATCAGCCACCACCATTACCCTCACGCCTTCCTTCGCTCATCACTCTCAGTCACTCTCACATCTTCGCTCAGTCATCCCCCTCACATCTTCGTTCAGCCATCACTCTCACTTATCCTCACATGTTCACTCAGCCATTACCTTAACACCCTCGATCAGCCATCACTCTCACTCACGCTCACATCTTCGCTCAGCCACCACCATCACCCTCACACCTTCGTTCCGCCATTACTCTCAGCACTCATCCCCACATGTTCACTCAGCTATCAACCTCACACCTTCGTTCAGCCATCACTCTCACTCATCAATTACCCTCACACCTTCGTTCAGCCATTACTATCACTCACGCTCACATCTTCGCTCAACCACCACCCTCACACCTACGTTCCGCCATTACTCTCAGCACTCATCCCCACATGTTCACTCAGCGATCACCCTCACACCTTCGTTCAGCCATCACTATCACTCATTTTCACATCTTCGCTCAGCCATCACTCTCACGCTTTCGTTCAGCCATCACTCACTCATCCTCACTCAGTCATCACCCTCAGCCTCACACCTTCGTTCAGCCATTACTCTCAGCACTCATCCCCACATGTTCACTCAGCGATCACCCTCACACCTTCGTTCAGCCATCACTCTCATTCATCTTCACATGTTCACTCAGCTATCACCCTCATACCTTCGTTCAGCCATCACTCTCACTCATCCATTACCCTCACACCTTCGTTCAGCCATCACTCTCACTCACGCTCACATCTTCGCTCAGCCACCACCCTCACCCTCACACCTTCGTTCTGCCATTACTCTCAGCACTCATCCCCACATGTTCACTCAGCTATCAACCTCACACCTTCGTTCAGCCATCACTATCACTCATTTTCACATCTTCGCTCAGCCATCACTCTCACACTTTCGTTCAGCCATCACTCACTCATCCTCACATCTTCGCTCGGTCGTCAGGCTCACCCTCACACCTTCGTTCAGCCATCACTCTCACTCATCCTCACTCAGTCATCACCCTCATCCTCACACCTTCGTTCAGCCATCACTCTCACTCATACTCACACCTTCGTTCATCCATCACTATCACTCATCCTCACATCTTCGCTCAGCCACCACCCTCACACCTACGTTCCGCCATTACTCTCAGCACTCATCCCCACATAATCACTCAGCGATCACCCTCTCACCTTCGTTCAGCCATCACTCTCACTCATCTTCACTTTGTCATCACCCTCACACCTTCGTTCAGCCATCACGCTCACCCTTACAACTTCGTTCCGTCATCACTCTCACTCATCCTCATATCTTTGCTCAGCCAACACCATTACCCTCACGCCTTCCTTCGGCCATCACTCTCAGTCACCCTCACATCTTCGCTCAGTCACTCAGTCATCACCCCCACACCTTCGTTCAGCCATCGCTCTCACTCATTCTCACATCTTCGCTCACCCTCACACTTTCGTTCAGCTATCACTCACTCATCCTCACATCTTCGCTCGGGGATCAGGCTCACCTTCACACTTTCGTTCAGCCATCACTCTCACTCATCCTCACTCAGTCATCACCCTCACCATCACATCTTCGTTCAGTCATCACTCTCACTCATCGTCACACCTTCGTTCAGCAACTAGTCTCACTCATCCTCACATCTTCGCTCAGCCATCACCCTCACATCTTCGCTCATCCACACCCTTACCCCTCACACCTTCGTTCAGCCATCACTCGCACTCATCCTCACATCTTTACTCAGTCATCAGCCTCACAGCTTCGTCACTCTCACTCATCCTCACATTTTCGCTCACCCATCACGCTCACCCTTACAACTTCGTTCCGCCATCACCGTTACACAACCATACCTTCACATTTTCGCTCAGCCGTCACATCTTTGTTCAGTAATAGCCATAACCCTTACGTCGCAACTTTAGTCTCACTCTTACGTTGGAACTTTAGTGTTACGCTCAAATAATGAGGCTGAGGTCTGTCCTTGTAAGGGCCACCCTATTGGGATTGAACACCACTACCATGATCTGGATTAACAACCGAATAGTTTCAAACCACAGCGCCTGAATGTACTATTCTCGGCTAAAAACGGGTTTGTTTAATCTTCAACCGTGACGCTGGGCACACTAGTTTTCTACGGTCACAGTCAAGTTCCATGGAGTCCACTAGAGAAAGTGGTTCGGAGCCAATGTTACTAAAAGCTGTAGGTCCTGTCCTTAGAAACTGAGCAGATCGTTTACTTCGTTAACAAAAATTCAATCAAATGCTTCTGATAATCTTCACAAAGGAACCTGCAAATATTCGTATTACCATTGAGTATATAGGGAATAGAGGAAGCATAGCCATGCAAGCTGCCGTACTGATTTTTCACACTGCCATCTATCACTGCGAAAACAAACTTAGACTAACTCTAACTATTTTTTCTGCCCTCTACTGTCGCGAGAAAGAAACTACAAGATGAACAGAAATTATATTTTCCTCTGGTCACTTCCTCACCCTCTTTGCGGTTAACAAGTGACAGTAATATATTTCTTAACTTCGGAAGGGTCATCCAGAGTCTGACAAACCTGGAACACCGTGCTTCCTTGAAAGTTGAAAGCAGTCAAAACAACATCAACGCTTTTCTCCTTCCTTGTCTGTTGAACATGTGTCCCTTTCTTTGCGTTGGTTGTGTCCAATAAAAGTCTTCCTATATGAGAGTTGAAGATGGCGTAAAGGTTTGTTGCGTTAAAAGTTCTTGCAAACATAGTTTCGGATCAAAATCAAATATACACCTACAGCTTTTAAAAAACCGTAGAGAGCCAAAGCATTGAGAAATGCGGAATAAAAACTCTTTTCAGTTTACTTTTCTTTTTCTTTGTACTCAATATACCTTTTTCGCAGATTGTATATGGCCTCAAGTTCTGGTTCTCTGATTTATTTTCCTTCAGGAGAACATTGGGTTTATGGCCTTAAAGAAATAAGTTGTGCAAGAAAACTTTACCACACTCTACCCACAATATGAAAGCCTGAATGTTTTTGACCTTAGGAGTTTCATTTTTGCCTCATTGAAAACTGCCAGATAGAAGAATAGAAATAACTATTTTCTGTATTCAAGTCGAAATCAAGATCGAGTGGTCCTTGACAAGTTGTGCTTGTTTCTTGGGAACTTTACTACAAACAGAACCATCGCTAATTTTGATTTGGACAAAATAGGAAAACTACCCAATATAAAATTTCCTTCATTTTGGGTCGAGGGGGAAATATCTTTTCACAAGATTTTGTATACAATTCCCAACTACAGAGAAGGCCACATGGTTCTTCTATTGATTCTTATTGGTTGCTGTGTTTTTTGAATTCGTTCGTTTTACTAGTGTGGCACCTGTATCGAATCGTGTGCAGTGATCTACATAATATTGAAGAAAGGAATATTCGTAGCGAAGTGTGTCGCATATTTGGGATTTTACTGTATAATATATTTTTTTTTTATTTTTATTTTTTACCTTATGCGACCAGTCAGCCATCAAGGAATTAATGTTAGAACCAAACGTTGGGTGTCACCTGTATATAAATGTATGTATGAATATTATTTTTATTCCATTGCTATTCAATTTTGGGTGAAGGTAACAATATTATAAACTTGTATTCATAGGAAATAATACACAGAGATCCAATACAGTACAGAAACTCAAAACAAGCATAAGAAAGCGGATATAAAACTAAAGGGCATACACGTGTAATGAGTTTTGAGATAATTGTGTGTCCAAGTGTCCTTCAACTCTTTCATGTGACTGCTTTCAGTAAACTAGTAGATTTTGTTCCTTTTTTTTTGTTTCTTTAAACAAGGGACACAGTATGTATATGTATCTGTATAAAAAGATCAGAGGTTGCCACGAGTAATGGTAAAATGCTCGTCTTATTGTAAAACTAAAAACCATGTTCTTTTTCTTCTTTTGGGTTTAACTAGAATTGTGTTTTTATGTGTACGTGCAGAGAGACATGTTAGCATCATGTGGTGATACCCGTGTTGGGTGAAGTAAACTCTAGCACGTAGACAAAACTGTAACTTTCCACATCACGTGGAAAGAGCAATGTGCACTGAATAGAAAATTATTAAAAGTAATTGTAAGTGCCGCTCCGGCACACTCATCGACTGGGACTATCATTAATGACTTCTCGTCAAGAGGGTCTCTGAGTTTAAATTTTACTTTATTCGATTCTTTGTCACGAAAGTAGTTTGATCTAGTACATCATCGCTGTGAAGTGACTTGTAATATTTCTGTATCTTTGCTGCTAACAGTGAACAAATCGAACACTAAACAAATCGAACACTAACTAATAAATAGTTTCTTGGATCTAAAAAGAGACTTTTAAGTTCTTGTTGAATTAGAACCCATAACAGTTTATCTTCTTTTGAGTAATAGCCTGTAGGTGGAAATTCGGCAAAGCTACCTGAAACGATAAGACCTACAACAAGTGGTTTTCTGACAAGTGAAGTGTTTCCTATAGTGCTGTGAGTGGTCATGTTGTGTCGTTACTATGTTGCTTTGATTATGTTATTTACTTAAATCAGTGCTAGAGGTATGGGTCCTAGAGCTAACAAATGTTGCTTGATGCCACGAAAGCGGCGTATCCAGAAAAATAAATTTCTTTCAATTTCCGGTTAAGCGACCAGATATATGCAATAAGTGGATTATTAATTGTGCTAATCCCGATCTTTTAAATTTACCCATTAAAACATTATCTGGGCGTGTCGTATGTGGGAAACATTTTAAAAGACATTGTTTCACAAGCGATTTACAAAAATCAGTAAACATTCTGTGCCAACTGAAACATTTTTTGAGTGTCATAAAACTGCACCTCATGTCTCACAGCCTACTGTTCTCGATTCCAACTGCGACGAACCTCAAAAACCAAAACAATCAACAGTTCAAAGATCTAGTGTTCCTGAAGATACTTCCAATTCCACTTCTGACACTTCCTTTACAAACAACCACCGTAAATGTACATTCCCTTCACTCTCCACTAGTTCTGTCCCTCTTCTGCATAATTTCAGTGATCTTGGAGTTGCTCCTCTTGAAACACCAGACTTGACCCATAATTCTTGCAAGCTCCCAACATTTTCTCCCTCATCTTCCAAAAAATAGTCTTACCGTGCCTTCTTCTTGTCACAGTCCTTATAAAGTAATAACTCCCCGAAAAACGGTTGCTGCTTAAGCGGTTACAGAGACACAAACTTAGAAATGAGTGCAAACGCTCACAAATTAATCGCTTGAAGAAAAGAGTAGAAACACAAAAGGTTTCTAAGCATGTTTTGCTAAAAGAGGTGGCGAAATATTTACCTCCCATAGTGCAAACATTATTAGGCATGCACTTGCTCCACGGAGAAAACACTATTTGGAGTGAAGCCGAGAAAGATCTCTCAATGATGCTGTATTACAAATCACCTTCAACATACAGTTTTCTTAGATCTGAGGGTGTAAAGCTCCCGTGCCAAACAACAATACTATAGATTTCACGCCAGGGATTTGTAATAAACTATTTTCACTCCTTCAGAAAAAGATACAGTGTATGATTCCCGAAGAAAAACTAGTTGTGCTTCTTTTCGATAAGATCAAAATTAAGAAAAAAATTTCATATAATGAAAAGAGGGACACAATTGAAGGTTTTGAAGATTTTTCTGATCTTGAAAGAACCCCTAATATCGGAACACAAATATTGATGTTGATGGTGCGAGGCAGAGGTGGCGTTAGGTGAGCGCGGAGCAATAATGACCCCGCGGGGCCAAAGTACAAGTAAAGATCGCTGAGCGCCGAAATGTTACATCGAAAGCCGATAAAGCAGTAAGCAACTTCCCGCTAAATGCTTCCTCTCACTTCTTCCTTTCATTCCTAACCCTAAATTTATTACTAAATATTCTCTTTTTTAATGAACAACGGTTTCTTATGAAAAAAAAATCCAACATAATTTATTTAAAGAAAGTATAATATATTTTTCCATTTCCATTTTTTTTGTGACCTGTACTGGCAGGGTGGCAGCTGTGACCTAAGTTTGCCACAAGTCTACAGAATAACCTCTCTCGGCGAGCACTCCTGCGAGATCAGACAAGAAGTTAGCGGCCAGTTTTTTGTTTTTATGTACGACACGAATATTCGCCTACTAAAACGGAAGCAAACTGTTGAAAACCTCAGTGAGTGTTGATGGCGGCAGGCTTGGACCTATATACTTCCCCAAAAACCAAGTCGAAATTCTCAATTGTAACCACTAGACCACATGGGTATTGTCTTTTCCAGAGTCTTATGTTTATATTGAACCAAAAATTGAAGTGAGATAGTTACTAAGAAAACTTTAGAAGTCATATATGTATATCATTTTTAAACAAATAAAGGGTCCTCGAACTTCAGAATAGATTTCGATTTTTCTCTTTGTCCTTTTACTATGACAAAGAGGCCACTAACCGAATAGCCATAATTCAGCTGATAAAGCGTCAGCTTAACAATATTAAGAACTATATGACGAACAACGCCAGCAGCCGTTTAACCTGACTGAGGTTTTCCCGAAGTATTTAATCAGACATACACAGTAAATTCCGAGATGGTACCTACAAACCAGGTCATAACCGACTACTTTCAAAAAAAAAGTTTCCACTTCTTGCTGCAATATTAATTTGTTCTATTTCTTTAAAAAATAATAACAAAATTAAAGAAGGAACCTATTTTCTATTTGAATTTATTTTGAGGCCTTTAGGTATTTTAGGCTCAGGCCGGAATAGGACGGGAGAGAGGATGTTAGAATGTAAATGGACAGGGTCTATTTTGTAGGTACCATCACAGCACTTGCCTAGTATGATTGAGGAAAAAACCTGGAAAACCTCAGTCAGGATGATCGGCCGCTGGAATCTATCCCAGTACCTCTCAAATCTTAAACCAACGCTTTACCATTGAACCACGACCGCTCGGTTCCTCTTTTTTATAATTATCTTCCAAAAGCTTTAATTTAAAAGTTCCTCACACGCTAGAAATACGGTAAAAGAATGGTATTTCTTTCCGCTCTAAGGACATTGAATAGTCATCTCTTTTCATTTACTGTGTATATTTTCACTTTCAACTTTCTTTATATTCATCGCGAGATTAGAAGCTTGTAGACTGAATAGAAAAATGCGTTAGCCAATGTTAAGTGACTTTTTATTTCTTCCGTGACGGTGTTTTTGTTTATTGCATATGCCCTCAAATTTTTTATTTGGTTACTTTCTCTATGTTCCCATTCTTAACTGTTATGTTTCCAATTCCTTCATCCTCTGTATTTCAGCTTATATTTTATTTTTCTTCGTTCAACTGTATGCCTATCTCATTGCAAGTTTCTACCAACAAGTAAACTTACCGATGAATCAGAGATTTGAGGCGAACATAGGCCACAAATACCAACCAGTAAAGTTTAGAAATGTGTAAAAAATAATAACACCGGGTATCGAAAATTAACTTCCCGTCGGGGTAGACAGATAGAATTCCGGATAAAAATTCATGTTGGCTTATAGGTAGCTGAATTTCAGCATGAAGATTCGTCGGTTTGTTGGATTTACAAGAACAAGAAAAAAATGCAATTATACTTCTCAGTTTCTCATTAGCCCCGTGTATGGAAAATGCACTTCCCATTGGTCTCGAAAACTCAAATTTGCATGGTCCGTTTGGAATTTCGGAAGAAATCAAAATTTGAAAATACTCCACATGAACGACGAAAATGGCAAGAACATTCCACACCAGCTTAGAAATAATTACGAACAGAAATTAATAATACAGAGGCTTGATGTACAGAAAAAATCGGAAGTTGCCTCCATTTCATCTTTGGAGAGAAATTAATAATTTACAATAACCTCTTCCTCAGTACCTCAAAAACAATCACCAACTCTCGAAAACCTGAAGTGAAATTACTTCGGGTACGTTTCGGAAGCGTTATTTAGCTGTTGTGATGATGATAGCCGTAAGCCAATAATAGGTAAGAAAATGACTGGTGGAGACTAGTCCATTTATAACATCGTATGTTTGTGAATACGTTATCAACTGCCGTTTTTTGAACTGTGCTGTTATTATAATAGGAGACTGTAGTTCAAGTTATGAGTGTTTAAAAAATGATTGTGTAAGTTCTTTGTGTGTGCCATAAATATTTTCCGTAATCAACACCTTTTTTTCTATGAATTGGATTTTATTAAGAAAATCCTTAGTCTTCTAAAAAAAAAAATGTCGAACTAATCTTGCTGGGGCTTTCCATCTCACGCTTCCCACAAACTTGTGAACAGCATAAACGAAAAACACCGAACGTGGATGATAACGTAACAGACCTTGATTCTGAAGAATCCCCTACAGAAGGAGAAAAATGACCATAGTGTGTTCTCTGTCTACAGCTGCATCACCCCATGCTGTTTCTCTAAAGTCATTTACAAAGAAAACGCCGTCTGACCACAAACATGGATGAAACAGTTCTCTTTCCTCCTTTTTTCCTGCTTCTAGTGGAGTTTGGTCATTTTCACCCCCGAAAACTTACGCAATAGTGGTCTTGTCACGAAAAGGAGAAAAAACGACACTAACGCCTACCTAGCGTGGCGAAAGAGAACTACTTGGGCCGTTACCGTACGGCAGGTCTCATAAGGTGCTTCGTCTACTCCTATATGGTCTAGGGTATTACCATTAAAGTGACACTACTCACAGTGACCCAGTGTGGGTGTTAATAAATGGAGGACACTGATACTTGGTAGATGTGCTAATGAGACAATGGGAAAGTGATTTTCGTTTCGACAACAAATAGTTCCACTTTTCTCCACTGGACGAAAATATAGCGCTGCACAGAAATGTTTGTGGTAGTTAAGTTGTTCACTTTACATATCTCTCACGTGTTTGATCATCTTTCCTGCCTCGCTCATGATCCTATCCGTACATTCTGTACCATTTCCACGTGTTGATTGCTTGTACAGTGTCACATTTTCACCTGGTGGAGAAGATTTGATTTTTTGCTAGCGTAACTCGATTCCACACTACCAAGTATCACTGGGGTTATACGTTGATTACCGCCTCCTCCCTCGGTGCAATGTGAGTAGTGTTACTTTAATTGTAACCACTTGGTATAATATTCTTGGATATCCCTCGTATATGCGCTTATTACGAACTTCAGGTAGTAGCACCAACTCCCTAAAATCTGCCTTTGCTGGATGGCCTGTACTCTGAATATAGTGTAAAAGTTATAAACATACAAATTTTCAATCAGCTATATTTTTATTGTCATGAAGACGAAATTTGTATTTAATTACAGCGTAACATTTTTTTATGGAGTGCACATTAAAGCAGGAACGCATGTTAAGGCAACGAAATATTTCATTCTGAACACACAAAACATCAGGAGAGTACTTCGTCTTTTGGAGTGTCGTAAAAAGTAGCCATCGAGGAGAAAGCAGGAGCGCCAACGTAAATTAGCTTCTGTGGACGTGAAAGGCATCTTTTATGACATGCAAAAGATATTACTGCAGCAGAGGTTGCATTATGCATACACCAATAACATCAGGGAACACATGCTTTCTCTAACCTCGCAATATATTCTGGATTCTTATACGCTGGAAATTATAATTCTCTATAAATATTGGCAAATATTCAGCAGCACTTATCGGAATTGATATTATCCAAACACTTCTAGAAATAGTTTTAGGAAAAAAGGGGTGGGGGTTGACATCCACTATAAGGCTTTGACTGCCAGGCTGATTTTGTTCAAAGAGAGTCAGGTGCTCCGTACAACGATTTGGCCCCACGGATTTATTTGGTTTTCAAAACGAAGCCTGCTTGGTACTTCTTCATTGCTTCAAGTAGCTCCCCACCTAGCGTCAGAGCTGAAACTGGGTCACTTTTGGCAACCCGGTGGCCCGGTCTGACCTGCACATAGTCTATCCGATCCCAAACTTAAAATCGAATTATCCGCTGACCCAGTCTTGACACGAATGGTCAAACTCAGTGTGATTCGGCTACCCGAAGATCTTAGCTTGACCCAATTGACCCGATGGCCCAATATTAACTTGGTGACCTGGTTTGATTCAATCAATTGTAATTTGTGAGATTTCTTGAGAAGTGAGCTTATGTACAGGAACGTCATTTTTAAAAGTTTTAAAAGATTTTATTCTATTCAATATTTCAATTAAAAATCTTTCCGAATAGCTTTCTGAGGGGGAGTATTTGCAAACCTCCGGCGGTATTTTTGTTCCTTTCGGCGATTTGAGTTTCATTTTGAATTTTCTTTATAGCCTTTAAGCATCTAAGTCTCAGTCCGGGATAGGGGAGGGGAAAGTATTCGAGAAGGTGTCGGTCAGGACCTATGTTGAAGGAAAAATCCCGGCATTTGCCTGGTGTGACTGAGGAAACCCCCTGGAAAACTTCAGTCAGGATGGTCGGCCCCTGGGATCGAACCCAGGACCTCCCGAATGCTACGCCAACGCTTTACCACTGAGCTACGGCGGTTCGGTTTTTCGGCGATATGTGACTATTTCTATATTATTATTATTAGAAACTTTTCGGCGTCGTTCTTTTCGTCCTCTGGTGGTAACGCCATCCTCGGTTCAGCTCATTTCCAAAAGAGACTGTTCAAACGCAACAAGGAAAGAATTAAATCTCAGCTTTGCCCTCAGAGCCGAGGCCCAATGACCCGTTTCAGCTTTGCCTGATATCACGATACTGGATTAATAGTTTTTAATACCGAAATTTCGGGGCTCCCCTAGCGGATCAAACTTTAAAATTTTCAGCATTTTCCTGGAAAACTCAAACAACTGGTTGCATTGAATACTACTATGGAATTTCTTAGAAATTTCAATGATAATATTCAGATTCACGGAATTATAATTCCGTGTGAGTTGGGGATCTAAGCCAGCGACACGAAAGTTCCAGGTTCGAATCCCGGCTTGGGGCATGGATGTTAATTTTAAGCATTTTTAAAACTAGCATCGCATTCATAATCGTGACGGGTCGAAATCAAGGCTACTAAAGTTGCCCATACAAAATAAATAAATGACTCAAATAACGCCATATATAATTCTTCAACTGCCATCTCAATCACATAGAAGTCATGAGCTAATCAGCTCGACACTTCTTGCAAGAAACGTCATTACTCTGGCTGGCTGGCTGGCCATCAATATTTGAAGGAACAATTTGAACGCTGTGCTATAAATAAGGATACTTAGCCTCCTGCTTAACCTTGGTAGCGCGCTCAACTTCTTTCAGAGTGGTCCCGCGTTCGATTGCCGGTGGGTGGGAGGGGTCAAAATCTCGGTGTTGACCCAGCATCGTGAGGACAAATGGGGAGTAACTTGAATAAAAGTAGCGGACTGTGGTTATGAATGTCAGACAACACGGTTGGAAAGAGCGTTACGCTGATTACGTAACCCTGCAATAACTTGAACGAAATACAGCCGTCTAACAGACCAAGGGCCCCTGGGGGCTGTCGCGGCACACAGTTTAGTTTAGTAAATAAAGATATTTATAATCCAAATTCCCGTACGAAAATTATTAAAATTAGAGGAAAATATTTTTCCTTCATATTACATTAAAGGGAAGCTCTAAAAGCTTCGGACGTTTTTCAGAATGGAGTACTACGAAGTTTGTATATTCGGGCTACTGACCAAATACTTAAAATGTTTTTGAGTGAAAACAAAAGAACAGCGAAGAAGAATGTACCTCATTCGCGAGGGTTTGATTTACAACTATAGGAGTATTACTATAGCGTAAACTGCTGTGTACAAGGAATGCATAGGAGTTCTCAGGAACCTTTCTTTTGGGATGATGAAATTGAAGGAGTCCAAAATGATATTTATTCTCCTGCGGGAAGAGGACGACGTCACAATGATTATCATTTAGTAAATACGAAAACAGAATGCAAAGAGAAAGAGAGAAACAACATTGAATCTTGCCGTGCAGATGCTTCCGTCACGATGCCAGTAGAATAGATAAAACGCTGGCTGAAGCTGCTTCTTTGCCAAATCTGATGATGTCTTTGAGCACTCGAGCGAAAACAGTTCGATACGCCCTCTAAAGGAAGAACCAAGAAGCACAAGTAAAAAATAAGAGAAAGAAAGAGATTTTCCATTCCAAGCATCTCCTTTGGAGGAATTATTAAAATCTATTCTCTGGAGAACAATTCGGAAGATTTTAATGAAAGAAAGAGCGAAGGGAAGAAAGTTTCTTCGTTTTAGAAGTCCTTTTTGTCTGATTAAAACGATATCGAATCAAAATTTTCTGTTTTAATGTCACGATTGTTGCAGTTTACTCCAAAAGACAGTTAAAAAAAAGTTGTGTCGATCGCTTCACGCTTCAACTAATACGATTATCATTTTCGATGCAGCAGAAGGACCTACAGCCACGAATTCATCTCTCTCTCTCCTTTTTTTTTCTCACACACACACACACACTCTCGTAAGAGCACGAGGATGCACGTTGTTGCCAAATGTTGCTTGGCGGGAAAACATAGTAGTCTCCAATGCTGCTCCGTCCTCCCAAGTTGCATACCAACAATAGCATCCCGAAGGGAGCCAAGAGGAATGGCGGGGGGGGGGGAAAGCTGAGAAACAAGGAGGAGTTACCAAAACAAGTTCCCAAGAGAAAAGAGAGTGAATATGTGGAAAGATCAAATCAGTGGTGCCAGATCCAATAGTAAAGAACTATATATACACTTGTGACCTGTAAAACGTACATTTGTAGAAAAATGACCAGATCTTCAGATTTCTGTCATAAATAACCGGATTTGGTATTCAGTTCCAACATTTCGTGTCTTGGAGTTGGATGCGGACGATTCGAATCAAGGTTTTGGATGTTGAAATATTGATCCGAATCCGAAGTTCTGCACGTCAAAATACAGATCGGAATTCGAAGTTTTGGATGTCAAAATATAAACCCGAATCCGAGGCTCGGGATGATCAAATCCGCATCCTATAGTCTGCTTTTTCAGGAGATGACATGCATCTAATTAGGGCTGTCAAAAATAGCCAGATACAGTAATTAATTATCCAGATATTGAAGAAATAAATAGCTTGATTTCTTTCTGCCCATCAGAGTAATGAGCATTGAGCAATGGTATATTTGGATACTGGAAGCTACGGATATTCTGGCATTGTGATTAATTAGGTGCAGTGTTGGACATAAAATGGACGTGTCCATCACTAGTATTGTGAACGCATATATGGAAGCGTACTTTTTGTCCGTGTCACTCGGACAGAGTTAATGACTAATCGTAGATTTTTTATTTTTTTAATAATCGCAAGTAGCTGCATTGTGGGTGCGGAAAAAGCCGTTTAGAACTATGGCTATAGACATTTGCATTTGTACGAAATTCGGTGAAACTCAAGAGCTGTGATTGAAAGCAAGAGTCTGAAAATCACCATCATTTGTGATGAGCCAAAAGCGGCAGGTTCTTTTAGTCACGTTACGCTGCCTCAATTAATCCCGATGTTGCGCTTTTCTTTTCCTTTCAGCATACAGCTTATCTTCCTTTTCTCTCTTCTTCCCTTCACCATACATTCACATTTCACCACACATTCTCTTCTCCCCTTCACCATACATTCACATTTCACCACACATTCTCTTCTCCCCTTCACCATACATTCACATTTCACCACACATTCTCTTCTCCCTTCACCATACATTCAACTGCACCCCTCACCATATATACTTTGTGCAGCCAATACCCTAACCACTTTCTTTTCCTCAGTGGCGTATTCTGGATTCACAACTTGGAATATCACTAGTCAAAGTACGTAATAAGTAGAAAGAGGGCACGGAGGTCACACATACTTGTGCAGATCAAAATATTTGTTTACAATCTTAGGCTGCTGCGGTAGCCTAGATAGTCCAGAGGATACGCTCCTGCTTTTCCTCTTCTCTATTTTGTCTCCAGTAGACGTCGGCCGCATATCCTCTTCTACAATACGTATCTTCCTTGTGTAGTTAATATTTTTCGAAACTTCAGGTTCAGATATTGAAACAAACAGTCTGGGCGAAAAGATTGCTAATGGGGAGTCGAACTCGTCGATTAAAGCATGAATCAACAGTGACAAATCTATGATCGCCTGTTTTCAAATTATGACACAGCGAATCTACTTAGAAACTTTCATTATGCCACGAGTTCTGACCGGACGTCTTTTTGTCCAGATGTTTGGTGCTCATGCTTCCCCATAATAGTTTTGTCTGCAACAACCAAAGCTCACACAGTGCCCACTAGCGGACAGAGGAGGAGGCTCTTCACAACGAACGGCCAAGCATTCTTAAGCCGAGAATGAATAACATTATGTACGAAGCGCTTTTACGATCTCATTACACCATTAGTACTTAAGTACACACAGCATCCTGAAGAGATAACTGTATAGTACAGACGCTGAGTATTCACAAGGAAGAAAGAAAACAAGCACATGTAGTGTACTCAGGTGGACAGTTTTATGACACAGAACACACAGCCATTATCTTTAGTAACATAACTGCAACAAAAATATAAACAATACGAAAGTCACGTTATAAGTCTGTGTAATATACAAGATAAATTAATCTGCTACAACAAACACAATGAATGTTTTGCTATCTGTAAGCTTAATGTTTATATAGGGATGGGCAAATTAGGATCTCAGAGCTGATTGGCCACTCCTAATTAGACCAGGGTACAATGCTCTGAATTAATTGGCTCTTCTGCTTGTTTTAAAAAAAAATCTTGTTTGCGCTTTTTTATATCTCTGTTCATCTGCTGTTTGCTACCAGACTCATTCCATAGATCTGAACCCGGAGTGAAGCACTCGCCTTGCACCAACGACACGTTGTTTAGTACTCTTAACGGTATAGACAGTGATCGATTTGTGTAATTTACAGATAAGGGGAAGAATTTCTCAAACACGTAGAATACCGTATGGACCACCGTGGCTCCATGGTAAAGCGCCCACCTCTGGCCCGTGCGGTCGTCAGTCTGATCACGGCTCATGTCATGTGGGCCCGTGCGTGGGTTTTCTCGTTTCCTCCCACTTCACTCCACCAATTCACTTAGCATCCATTCGGCCTGAGCCAAAGTTACTTAGCGCGCGCGCGTGTGTGTGAGTGAGTGAGTTTTCATATTTTAAAAGATAGTGAACAAATGACAAGCAATAATGAAATTTTGGAAATCGGCCCTAATAATACTTGTTAATGTGTATAAAATGCAATATCAATATTTTGACACTGTTCACTTTAGCTAAGAAATCAGAATATCCGTAATTGATGACGTAATGCGGGTATTATAATTTCTCACTTAAAATAAACAATAGCAAAATCTCAGGCATTTGATACACATTCGCAAGTTTGTTGGGACCCCTTTTCAAAATACAATTTTTGCTTGTCATTTGTTCATTATCTTTAAAAACATAAAAAAAAACTCTCTCACACAGACGCAGCCTAAGTACGGAGGCCTCTTTTAAAAGAAATCGAATACTGTGCCTGCCGCCTTTCGCATCCCAGGCTAGGCCAGAACATGAGCTAGAGATGATTTTTCCAGACCCCCCCCCCCCCCTTCCTACAAATCCAACACTGAGTGTAGATTGATTACCCTTCCATCTTCGTACGAACTTGCATTGATTTATATGGGAACAGTTTTTACTCATCTTATATTTTTCAGAAATGGAATAGTCAAGTTTTGCTTTCATGTAATTTGTCTTGGTGGCTATTTTGTCTTTTATTGTTTCGCAAATGAGGAGGTAACGTGCAAAACCCCGTAAGTCCAAAAGGTCAAACTGCTCATGTACAAAGTTTAAAGAGCATTTATCTTTTCTAAAAAATGAAAAAAAAAATGCATGAAACAGGAATTGAATAGTTTACTGATGCCGACCAAATATGGTGGGTACCGGAATATTCCGGGGCGGACCAAAACCAGCACTGCTGCTTTGCAGTTAGTAGAAGGATCTACAAAGGCTAGAGGAAGATAACCCCGAAAAAATATTATGGTGAAGGGAAGCAGCATCACTATTACCACTCTGAGGTTGAAGATGAATGACATCGGCAAGGCTCAGAGATGGACAGAGGACGACATCTTGAATGTCTACCTTTACTGCGAGGTCGTAGATTTGACAACTCTAGACCGCTAAAACATGTCAAGACATAGTAACAGATGCTTCATCGATTCTCCTGGGGTAAAATATTCCGGAGGTATATTGCCCAGGATAGAATACAATGGCGAACGTTTGTTACTGCGGCGATGAACTTGCGAGTTCCATAAGCCATAGAGTTAGTTAGTTAGAAATATTGTACGCCAATTTACTCAGTTAGAGTCACGCAGGTTAGAGTTTCTCCAGAGAACACTTTTCACTTCTCAAAAATCTGCTTAGGATGGATATGTAGGGTTCTGCATGCTACCTCCTGAAATGTAAAGTTTCTTCAAATATATTAACGTAATGTTTTATTAATAGTTATCTATATAAAACACAGTATGTCGACGGGAAATTTTCTTGTGTGTATAAATAGCATATTTACTCCCGACTCCCTCATGCTCAATACACGTGTTCTGTTGTTTTAAATAATTACAAATAATTTTAAATAATTAGTTGTTGTTGTGAAAATAATTACAAAGCATCTTCTGCTGATAGTACTAAAAATATTTATTTCACTTTATGAATGAGTATTCTAATAGGCTTGGTTAGCACCACTGGTTCAAGTGGTTACACCGGGGAAGGAGAACCCAACTTTTTCACTCTCGCTGCTTTCAAAAATCTGGTCTTCTCGGAGCAAAATTTTCCCCAGATTTACTCGTTGGTTCTCTCGAAAAAAAAAAAAAACAAGTAAAGATGACCTACAGTTGTATGAGGATTTTTTTTTTTTTGTATTCACTTTCATTTATTGTGTTTTCTGTTTTCTTCATTCTTTCACAAAAAAAAGAAGGCAAACGGAGACAGAACGAAGGACTATAAAAGATGATTATGGTTGACAATCCTTTCTCTTCCCGCAATGTCATCATCCCTTTTTGCCTCCCAATGACTGACGCAACTTGGGTTTTCCGCAGATGCAAAACTCCCGCAGTCGTCCCTCTTCAATGAAAGCTCTGCGGGGTTTCCTCCTCTCTCTGATACAATGGAGAGCAATGGCCGTGGCCATTTTCAAGTTTTCATTGTAGCTCCATCCGCTTGCTCCCTTCTCCCATCGCATTCATCACTCGATCTCCATGTTAATTAATTTAATTGATTTTTTACCTATAGTTTAAGAACTTCTCAGAATTCTCATTACTAGGGCTATAAAATCAGCTGAATTTCGAATAATTATATGTAAAATCTCGAATCCAATTAATCGGATATCCTAATAATCGAAGAAGCAGATATTTGGATAATCGTATATTAGAATAATCGAACACGGATATGTGGATAATCGAATGAACGGATAATCAAAAAGTGAACAAACGAATATCAGCATAATTAATTAAGATATTTATGGAAAACATGAATAACTGAATATCCAAAGCAAGGTTCAATATATCTGTATTATTGCAATTCTCTTCAGGAAAAGTAGTGATCAACCATAAGTATCTATCCTACTGCTGACAGTTTTGGAATAAAATTAAAATCATATACTTTTCAACATACTTCTTGATTTGTTCAATTTCATGAGTGAGGTTGCTGAGCGCGCAACTATGGTCTATGCACGTTACATGTCTAAAGGATGATGTTGCTCGCGGTCACTCTTTTGGGAAAGAGATACGAAAGATAGTCTTTCATGAGACACCATATAAGCATTAGCTTTTCCAGTACTGATTCGAAGTCTCCGACACTACCAACTAAGCCGGAGAGGCTGTATATAACCCATCAGGTCTGACTAGGAGAATCCACGTCCGATAGAGACGTAATATAAATATATATATAGCTATATAAATCACAGCCATATTCAATCCACTAGTGGATATATATATATGTATATAAACAGCTGCCCATATTAACTCAAGGTACCAAAATAGGGACTGGGATAGTTGGTCGAAGTATACAAAAAGTGTAATTTTTATGATTCAATCAAAATAAATCACTTCCTCATTTTCGTCCTGGAATGAAACACTGTCGAGTTGTAGGGGCATCTCCCACACTGCAGCACGCCTCTCCAGGGACGTATTTAGGGGGTCTGGACACCCCGAAATTCATATTTCTTTTGTAAAATCCATATAATTTTTCCTATTTTACATACAACAAATGAATTTGAGGGGTCCACACTCCCTAAATACGTCCCTGGCGAGGTGTGCTGCGGTGTGAGAAATTCATACGATTAACGAAATTACAAGAAACGTCGATGGGTGGTCTAGTATAAATTGTAAATTTCGGATCGGAACTGGAGAGTCACGTTGGGTCCGAATTCTGCTCCCGGGGTCGTCTTCATTTAGGTTTTCCTCAATTTCACCGTAGACCTCATAATAGATAGACTTAGAACACTTCCCCATTTCTGGCTGCGCTAAAACTAATGGGTTTTTGTACAGGAGCACGTGATTTTGAATCCATCCGCTAGGTTGCACTGGCATCGACCTCATATTCTATTATGTGGTTGATGCCAGAGCAACCTAGCGGATGGATTTAAAATCACGTGCTCCTGTACAAAAACCCATTATATTTTGCGCAGCCAGAAATCGGGAAGCGTGTTAAGTCTATCTGTTATGAGGTCTATGGTTTTACGTTCTCTCAATTATTGCTTGGTATTTATGTGTGGTAATCTTATTTAACGTTAGGTATAAAAGCTATTTTTTATGTCTTAATTCTTTTCCGAAAGAAAGAGTGGCGCATCCGGGCACTGAACTTTATTTCGTATTGCTGAAGCCACGCCGGTATTGTACCTTTGTGTACTTAACCTTGTAATACAACCTTATCATCGAAC
>JAGDQP010009893.1:0-35372 GCA_022664845.1 Lepisma saccharinum
ATGATATATATATATATATATATATATAATAAATCACAGCCATATTCAATCCACTAGTGGATGAGGCCTCTCCCCGAAGGGAGGAGTTGGTCTACTGCTCCCACGCTGACCAGACGGGTTGGGAGAGGAGAGCCGAAGCTCTCACTGTGATCGCAATTGGCCTCACGACGCTGGGTGGACGCCGCACAGGCAACACCATCTGGAGTACTTCAACGGTCACCCGTCCAATATATATATCCGTGACATATTCCTTTAGGAAAACTCCTAACTTTTCTATGTACAATATCAATAACATTGTACTACGAGTGCAATTAAAAGGTTCAAGGTTCAATTATATCGGTTAAAAGGTTCACGCTCTTCTATTTCTGTGACTTCACCAAAACTCATTCACTGCCAGAGTACAATTAATTCGCATACATCGAGAAGGTTAGATCAGTTTATTATGAAAAGTAGTCATAACTTCTCTGAACAAGCTTTACGAATCTGACTAAACAAACTGATTGGAACAACGCAGAAATCTGCATCCATGCTGAACTTTAAAAAAAAAAAAAAAAAAAAAAAAAACTATTTCTTCCCTAACAACAAGTGAAAATATCGCATGCATTTCCTAGTGATGTACAGGCGGGAGATTTTTTTCCATGAGGAAAAAAAACTGGTTTTATTTATTTAATTATTTTTTGCTATATCATCACTAATATTTACTACTTACAGATATTTTGTGGTTTACATCAACTTTAGTAACTAATTTAGCGAAAGTAGTATATTTCAAGGCTCTTACAATTTATTAACAATTCGTAAATCTTAACAAAGATTTGTGGGACTCACCTCTATGCTTTTTGCCTCACTGCTCTGGATTTTGAGTGGACCCTATGAGCTAGTGTAAAAATCGGTCAGTTATATATAACAAAGATCCGGCTGGCATTTCATTACAAAATAGTAAAGTAATAATTTATTTCACAATATTAAAAGGACAGGAATGCATTTTATTTTATGAAATGCCGGGGCAATGAATAGAATGACAGAATACAGTAAATAAAATGTAGTTTCATATTAAATATGAAACTTATTTTATAGAAATTTACAAAATAAATTGTTATTAGCTTTCATAAACCACCCCTACTTCGTCCTGAAACGGTTCAGACTGCGAACAGGTTTAATATAGTTATAAGAAAGTATTTACTTATATAAAACACGCGTAATCTTGGCTTTTTGTAAAATATATATTTGGAAAGCTAGTGATTAGCGATGTTATTAAGATGGGGCAAGAAACATAAGTTTCCGCTTTATTCAACCATAGACCTCATAATAGTAGAATTTGACGTCTATGGCAGAGCTACCTAGCGGGTGGCTTCAAAATTACGTGCTCTGAACAAAAATCCATCAGTTTTAGCGCAGCCAGAAATGGGGAAGCGTGATAAGTCTATCTATTATGAGGTCTATGATTAAACTGTCCCAACGCAATGCAATATACGACATTGGGCTGCAGGTTGGAATTGATAGAATACATATTTATGGAAAACAGGTTTGTTTCTTCAAGTTCTAATACAGATTTCATTATTCTAAATGTATATTTGATTCAAAACCAATATTTTAACTATTTATTAGTGACCAAATAATGATAGCTGCCCCGAAATGGCAAAGTAAAACGTTTTTTTTCCTGTGTAGCACGAAAAATTAAAAAAGAGCGTTTTTTTTTCTTTTATTTTTCCGACGTTCATTTTTTTTCTTCAAATTATCCATCACTAGATTTTCTGCACTTCACTACTACTGTAAAAAAACAGATCACGAGAAAAACTCATCTAAGTTTAACATCATAGTAAATGATCGACCCTGAACTAAACGAAACCTTTAAATTTTAAGCTTGCAGACTTAAAACTTCCAACCGCAACCAGCACTACTCATCGTTCCGGAATGTATACGATAGATGTCAATTCAGTTCCAAAAGGCTTCAAAAACTGGGTTTGTTTTACGCAAATTACGCGTTATGGATACAAGCAAGTACTACATTTCTGTTTGTCCAAAAGAACTCTCTACACTATTGAACTACAGAATTAATTTCTCCCGCACATTTTCTATTTTCGTGCGACATAAAGGACTATCTGCACCGCATCCTGCATTCAAGAGCTATTATGTAACCAATGAAACATTTATTGCTGGGGTTAACAAAATGCCAGCAGGAACAACTCCAGTTTAGGGTAAGCAAGCTAAACCAACGTTACTTAACGTAATTTAATACAAATTAACAGCAAATAAACTTAGCTAGCTTCCATAAGTTATCTGAATCAAAAACCGGAAACATGTGATGATATTAAGGAGTTCGACTCCACTCTTACCCTAATGTGGAACAGAGCCTGTACTTTAGATATAGTAATTTTCGAGTTACGAAATTTACCTGATATATTGTTGACATGCTGCTCTCCCAAGTCCGATATTACTTTATGTCAAATGTGTAAATAATAACTCAACTATTGATTCTCGCAATTCTATTTCCTTTTATTTTTCAACATTCAAACATTGTAACGTGGGCGTTAACCTTCCTTCCTATGACTATTTCAATTGCATATAGTGCAAAGTCGTTTTCATACACTCATTTTTCGTACTATTTTGATGAGGTTATAATTCTGGTACGTGATTTGCTAGTTTTTGGTCCCATAACATAAGTCCGCTACGTATTCAAAAATCGCTCCCCGGCCAGGATTCGAACCCGGGACCTTCGAGTCACTGGTTTAGCGTCCTAAATCCTCTAATAGTCGAATTACCTACCCACTGATGACGACATTTTCCTATAGGAATTTTAATATGTAACGAATTATACTCCAATTTCCATTTAGGAAGAGTCGGAGTTGGTATATTTTCTGCCGACTCAAGACTCCAGTAGTCAGTAATTGCTTCCGACTCCCCAGCCCTGATAAATAGTTTTTTTTTTTTTTGTCGTGACATCAATTAGAGTGCAAGTTACTTTCCGTCTCGACTTCTTCATCCACCAGAAACTTTAGATTATTTACACTTTTACTAGTAATGTTGCTTATGTAATATCTGTATCTTAAAATAGTGGAACTTAATATAAAGTTTACATTACTTCTACCAATGTGTCTAAAGCGTAAAGTTTATAGTCAGTGTGTCTTACCCGTGATGATATACGGCTGCGAAACTTGGACATTGAATGCGCAAACGACTCAAGGATTGAGAGTCACACAAAGAGCAATGGAGAGATGCATGCTAGGGATAGCCAGGAGGGATAGGAAGACAAATGAATGGATTCGCGCACAAACAAAGGTAGAGGATGTAATCAAGACTGCGAAGAAGATGAAGATGGACGGTCACACAGCTAGACGAACAGATGGAAGTTGGACGACAAATGTACTACAGTGGATTCCTAGAGAAAAGAAACGACCGAGACGATGTCCAAATGTAAGATAGGTAGATGAAATCAAGCGTTTTTCAGGAGCTACATGGATGAGGATAGCAGCAGACCGAGATATGTGGAAAGTAAAGGGGAAGGCCTTCATCCAGCAGTGGATAGAACACGGCTGAATATGATGATATATGTATTTAACTGGGTATTGTGTTTATTTGACAAGCCTTCCCAGAGATTCCATGCACCTTTTCATTCGTTGAGTTTTTTATTGCACTGTCGGATCAGGCAAGGTATTCCGAAGACTAACTGCATAAAGAGGGCGAATAGCGTATGTTACTTAATTTAAAACTGCAATCTGCAAAGTTAGATGGCATCACAGTCGTATTATATCCATGGTATATTGTTTCCTTGCACGAAGTTTCAATTCTTCAGTTTCAAAGAAGAAACTTTATAACAATTTACAGAATTTTGCCCATGCAAATTCTTGATCCACTAACTTGTTCATTGTTGAAACAACGCATTTCAACACTACAACAATTTGTTATTTCAATAATAAAAAAAAAAATGTAGGCATGGAAATAAACCTTTAGTAGTTATATGAACCTCCTTTACTGAATGTATGAATTCTCTAGCTTTGAAATTTCCTGAAAGAGGGAGAGAGAGAGAAAAGCATTAAATACATGGGCGATTGTGCTATTATCAGATGTTGGGAATCGCCTGTTTACAATGGTGTTAAGATAAAGGAAAGGTACCCGAGGGTCAAAAATCGGAGACCGCTTATAGTCTGTGCGATCATCTTCTACTCAAATGATATATACGCAAAATTTGTTCAGCCTGGTCCAAAAGTGTGGATTTTGTGTAGTGGTCCCATAAGCTGTATTTATCAGATATCCGTAGGAGGTCCATTTCATGCTAGGTTAAACGAACTCTTAATCAGCAGACAATATGCACAAAGTTTCTTAATTCTCGGCATTCCACAACGTAGCATCAACTTTTAGTAGCTGACTGAGAATTCTAAGATTCCAGTTCTCTTATTTTAAGGGTCAGTCAGTAGGAAACAGTCCACCTTGTTATATCTCGACGTGTAGATTCCGTGAATCCACGCATTACCTGCCACTTGAAGAGGTTTCCGTTGTCGGCCGGAAGATGGCAGTCGCGTCACAGGCTTGTGTGAAGTACAGGGACTTGCCGTCCGACATATTATAGAGGCCAGTAAGAAAGAGAAATGAGGAGTCGTGCGCTTCTTAGTGACTGAAGGTGCGAGTACACGAGACATTCACCGTCGAGTGACGACAGTGTATGGGGAACATTCATTATCTCTACTGCGGGTGGACCGGAGTGACGTTTGTCCTTCGCGAAACCTCCCACTCCTTTCCTTCACTCGTGACAGAGAATGTTCCCCATCCACTGTCGTCATTTGACTCGTTCCTCTTTCTTACTGGCGTTCATGATATGCCACGCAGAAAGTCCCTGCACTTCGCACAAGCCTGTGACGCGACTACCATCTCCCGACCGACAACGGAACTCTTCAAGTGGCAGGTAATGCGTGCACTCACGGAATTTACACGTAGAGATATAACAAGGTGGACTGTTTCCTACTGGCTGACTCTTAAAATAACAGAACTGGAATCTTAGAATTCTCAGTTAGCTACTAAAAGTTGATGATACGTTGTGGAATGCCTAGAATTAAAAAAACTTTCTGCATATTGTCTGCTGATTAAGATTCCATTTCAAATCGTCCAGGCAAGAGTAAAATAGTTCCCATCACGGTCTCAGATTTCATTCATATTTTTACATGGGATCTACGTGCAAAATTATTAGACCCATATTTTTTCTTTTTACCACAAAAAAAAGCCTTCGATTTATAGCCTTTCAAAATGGCCGACCTCAGAACGAGTAGTTCGAAAAAGCAAAAATTAGGTCAAATTTAAAAGTTTATTATGGAGAAACTAATGTACTTAGTAAGCGCGCGGACTAGGTTCGACCGACCTTGCTTAATAGCATAAGCTGAATGGTAGGAAGAAAACGAAGTAGTGTGCTTCAGTGGAGGGTAAAAATTCCCCTAATGCTCCAACAGGAATCACACAATTAACTCGCAATGTTGCCAACTTTTGAGATTTTTTTTTTCTGTACCCATGGGTCATATATGACCATTTGCTTCCACCATCATAACACTTCTATAAGGTCTGTTAAAGGTTTGGGACTCGGGCCGCACAAACGGTAAAAAGGATATTAATGTTCCGGCACTTCTCGAATACTAGTAAAAAAAAATCAGATTTTTAAAACATGTTTTTTTTTTTAAAGGGCGTCCAAACTTGATCATTTAAGGATTTTTTTAGCTTTTCATGACGCTGTAAGTTGAGATGTAATGATCAGAAACGCAAATTCTTTAGTTTTAACAGACCTTATAGTGGTGATTATGATGGTGGAAGCAAGTGGTCATATGACCCATGGGTACAGAAAAAAAATATCAGAAGTTGATAACATTGCGAGTTAATTGCGCGATTCCTATTGGAGCGATAGGGGAATTTTTACACTTCACTGAATCACACTACTTTGTTTTTTTTTTCTACCATTCAGCTTATGCTACTAAGTACGTTAGTTTCTCCATAATAAAACTTTTAAATTTGACCCAATTTTTTCCTTTTTCGAACTACTCGTGCTGAGGCCGGCCATTAAGAAAGGCTATAAATTGAAGGGGAAAAAAATTGGTTAAAAAGAAAAAAAATATGGGTCTAATAATTTTTCACGTAGATCCCATATAGAAAATATGAATGAAATCTGAGACAGTTGTGTGAACCAACCTGGACGATTTGAAATGGAATCAGTCACAACTTAGCATGAAATAGAGCTGCAACGGATCTCATATATACAACTCATGTGTCCGCTACACAAAATCCACACTCTTGGACCACCCTGCACAAATTGTGCGTGTATATCTCATTTGAGTACAGGATGATCACAGACTATTATAAGCGGTCGCCGATTTTTGACCTTCGGGTTCAATTCCTTTATCTGAAGATCATTTTTAAACAGGCGATTCCGAACATCAGATAATAGCACGATCGTCTTTTTTTTTTTTTTTTAACTAAATTTCAATGTTGGTCTTTCATATTCAAAGCTATCTTCCGTAGCGAACACCACATATTTTTTATTTTAGTTTTACTGGTTAAGGTGTTTAAAAAGGAAAAACTAACTTAATAGCTTTTTCAAGTTATTTAAATACAAAAAAAAAAAAGATTTAAATAAAAATAATGAATAAAAAAAAACATCTTTTTATAACTGTGATTTTTCAACCGTGCGCAAGTCTAACGAAGATTTCAAACTCATTGGAAATTTCGACCAACTTGTACATGTCCACTAATTACCAGACGCGCCAGGAGAGCACAGCGTTGGTCTCAATGACTAGAAAGGATACTTGCCCGTCTTACAAAGAATGTCTCCGAGTGAGTACTATTTCTGCGCCAGTGAAGTGAAAGAGAGGCAGTCATGATCCCTACGCTGAATACCATATTAGCACTCGAACAAGCTGGTCTGCCTAAGCAGGATTTACATTTTAAATTTATTCACCTCTCCTGTACTGGTAAACCTATTTGTAGATACCAGATATTGGACGTATCGACCTGAATTTGATCCAGCAATCCTTTTTGTCCCTCATCGTAAATCGAGCATAGAAATCCTACTGCTTTAGAAAATCAAGATATACGAACTGGTCTCCAAATGCTAGGTTTATATTTAACGTAAGTTATGAGTGCCAAAACCCAGTGTCTAGTTTCTATTTCTTGATAAGGTTAGAAAGCTAAAATTGAATTGTATATATATCATGATTTCAATAATTAACACTTAATAAATACAGATATAAATCAACATATATTTGCGCTCGATTTCAACGTAACACTAATTTAAATTACTTTCTTGTGTATTACTTGAGGTCAATTATAAGAAAAATAGCAGAATTATTATTGCAGCACTGTGCAACCTTAAAGTTATTTGCTAAGAAAACCGTTACCACTTTTTATAAATACTTTTACAAGAAATGTCAAGTTTGTTGCAAAAGGCGAATGAATCAACGAACTTACAGATCTACAATACAAATGAATCAGTCATTTCAAAAAAGTAATATTTTCACCATTTTCTAAACTCAGAGGTTTACATAAAATGTAGTATATTAACGTAAAAAAAAAACAAAAAAAAAAACACTCTCATAAAATTTATCATGAGAATAGTGTTACGTAAGACTAATAGAGTATTCGAGCATTTATATTTCTTGCACTGTTCAGTTTAACAAAAAGTAATTTTCTATCGTACTTTCTCAAAATTAAAAAAAAAAAAAAAAAAATGGAAACAGACTTTTCGGAACGAATATGCTTATATTAATAACAACATATTTTAGTTTTCAAAATACTCAAGTATTTATTTTTAAAAGTCTGGTCTTGAAATCTGCCACGCTACGATATCTTTCCACCACAAATTCATTTCACTTGCAACATTGAAAACTTCCAGATTGGCTATATTCATCTTGATTATCAATCAGTAAGCCGTCACCATAAGTTTGCTGAATCCACTCTCTCATTCTGCTGTTCTAAACGAAAGAACCCGTAAAAAGTTCGACAGTGTGAAGTGTTGCTCGTCTTGTTGCGACATATTCCCCCATTATACTATAATAAACTAATATTCTTTCCTGATTAGATAACTACCTCGTAGTGAATGTGTGCATAAATTCTCTCATTTCATTTTCTGAAAAACTGTGCATATAAGGTTACTCCAGTTGTTGTCAAAATTTTCCTCTGAATTAAAAGAAACTGACACGTTTGAACAGTTTATTTAATAGAATTCTATGACCGATAAAAGCTTAAAAGTTGATACAATTTTGATTTTAAAACTGAAACACACAAACGCTAGTGTACAACCACAGACTAATAGTCTACTACGTACAGGGTGTCAAGCGAGCAGTAACAAAAAAAATTTCCCGGCTTTCCAGATTTAAAACCGCATTTTCTTTCTAGATTGTTGTCGACACATAATTTCAGGGAAAACCTAGGAAAATAACATTAATTCTACCTTCCACGCGTAATAGCAAAACGAACGTATGATACAGCTTTGGTTAGGTTAATCTACAAAAAGTGGTAACTGATTGATTGTAGATTAAACAAAAATTCCTGGAAGCATGTGCAATAACATTCTCTGCTCCGCTCCATGGGCAGAAACATCCACAAATTGAGGAGAACACGGAAAATTCCCGGACTTTTCTCTGAGTTAAAGAAAATTCTCTGACTTCTCCAGGTCTTCTAGATTGCAGGGCACGCTGAAGTTACCAATATTTGTGATACAACCAGCCCTCCGTTTTTTTTCCACTGCCTCTAAAATACACTGACATGGATTGTTTGTCGGTAGAATTTTAGGGCAAATTTTACTTTACGTTCCACCCAAAATGTAAACTTTAAAAGAGAAATTTAACGTTTTCTCGTGTGTTGTGGAGTCTTAAAACGCAATATATAACAAAGTTAAGAGTGATGAAATGTCAAATAATAATAATTTAGAATTGTTAGCTTCTTCAATTGGATCTTAATGCTCTCAGCAAGTGCTGTGATTAATATATTTTTGAAGGTTAATATAAGAAGTAGTGCAGAACTGTTAGTTTCACAAATAATAAATATATAATAACATTTAATTATAGTATTAATGACCAAAACGTAGAAAGAATATTTGAAGTTAATGACCTAGGCATAATTTTCTCATCCAATCTGTCATTTAGAAAGTACATTGATGCATTAAGGGCGGGCTTAGAAAACGCTAAACGTTTTTTATTTAAGAATAGGTGAGACATAACCGACGATCTTGTATTACATTAAATTTAAATAAATACACAGACCATATGGTTGCTAATTTAATTTTTTTTAGAAAAAACAAAAAAGCCTGTTACAAGATGAAGAGGTAGACCGTGCTGTTTTGCCTACCTAAAGTCTCTTGGCGCTTTATTCCGTTTAAAATGTATTTGAAAGCTCTTTCTAAATCACACATACAGGCCTGTGTACAGACCGTGCCGAAATGCAACAGACTGCCAAGAGATTTCAGGCAGGTAAAAAAAATATGGTAGGCGCACTGTCCATATGTGTTAATCAACTTTAATGATGTAATTATGAAGATTAATGCTGACATTTTCAGTATATCTCCAAGTGAATATAAAAAGAAATGCATAATGTTTGTGTATACTGTTTATTGTGACCATTTTGTTGGAACCTATGGTTCTGCAGTGGACAAATAAGTAAATAAGTAAAATAAGATTGAAGGAGTTAAAAGTACAACTGATTAACATAGACGCAATCTAAAATGTCTTACGAAAAGCCATATACCATTATTATTTCGTTAAATACGTACTCGAGTTGTTCACCACAGGTAAATATGGTGGCAGGCAGAGGAATAATAATGGCGCCACTTCGTGTTATGAATAACACGTATTTTGCTACAAATATCATGTTATGTCGAGTTAGCGATAGCAAGCAAAGGCAGGTTGGATATGCTCATCACCGTGAACAGTCACACCATGTCCTCGACCTGAACGCGGGTAAATCTAAATAGGCCATCGAACTTTCGGCTCATCCACTCTTATTCTATATTTCCATGAATTGAAACTTTGTCATAATTTGAGTTTCTTCTTCTACGCTCGTTGGAATGATTACATTCCTCCTGCATATTTTTTCTGGGGGAGATAAAGTAAAAATTACCCGATATTAGTCCTAATTACTGATATGGTAATCCTTCACATTCAAAATCTTAAAAAAAAAAAAAAAAAAGACTGTATCCATGAAGGGTTCTACAACTGAACTCTTCCGAGTATTTAGGAAAACAAGGATAAAATTTATTATTTATAAATCGTATCTCACCAGCTAACCTCTCGTAACAAATAAAACAGTTACAATTAATTTACCATATGCGTGGCATTCTAGAACAATCTCGAACACGTATTATAGGCTAATTAGCTATAAAAACAGGGACTAGATTGATCTACGTTAATACTGATGTTTACGGGAGTAAAAGAGTTGTGTAAATTATTACCAAACGTGAAATCACCGAAATGTAAATAATTCTGATCCATCTTATCCCTGACAGCTTGGTCGGGATTCCCTGACTAGCAGAAAATTAAAGCATCAACAAATGCAATTCTGTAACAGAATTTATGTTTAAACCACGTAAGTAACTAGACATAGATAACCACTTACTTATTTAGGTACCAATCTCTGAATAAACATATGATTGTAACAAAAATTTACTGAATTCTAAATACTCTAATTTCTGAAAGTACGAATGTCCTACTTACAGCGGTTCCAGTTTTGTTGTCAACCACGATTTTAAAACTTCTTGATTTTCAATCAGCATCTTCGTAAATTAGTATTTGTACATGTAAGAAATTAAACCTATAACAATTCAAATATCACAGTTCGTATTTCAAGCGACACGAATGTAAAAGTTGTCCGTACAGAAACTCCAAAACACTCCATATGATACACGTCCATTACAGATAACACCTTCATATGATGTTTTTGAAAGTTAGTTTGTTAACACACTGATATACATTTTACACCGTTAAGACAAAATAATCTGCACAGTACGACATAAAATCTTCTAAAACACACATATTTCACAGGTACATCACCATTTTTAACTAGCACAATTTATTGCATACAAAATTACCCCCTCTACACTTGCCCCTCGCAAAGCAAAACCCTGTCCGAATCGAGAAGCTGGAATTGAGAGAAGTTTCAGCTTGGTTTGGAAGATAACGCGTGCCAACTCGAGATGAATCTTTAGTCCGCCATCTATAGGGAATCCGTGTAGTTTCGTATATGATCGATGTACGAAGATGTGTCTTGAAATGTCTAACATTTCGTCATTACATTTAAATTTTCCAAAATATGACACGTATGAAATACATTGTAGTAATGGCAGTGATCATGGAAAACGTGTAGTGTGAGGGGGGGGGGGGGGGAGTAGCCCTTTATAATAATTTGTGTTTCATTAAGTTATAATAATTCGTCACTTGCCATTCTTTAGACTAATGTAAAAATATCTTCATGCTTCTTTTAGTTAACTGACGTGAAAATAACAAATGAATGAAAATCAAACTAATTTCTATTAATGCGTTTAGGATAATTGTCACAATTAGATTCGTTCGGATGGAACACCTTTCAAAATGTCTGTGAAAAATTGTGAAATATACCAAAGAAGTGCAATAAAACATCTCAAATATTGATTTTAGTGAATAAATATTATTTTCAAAGCCCTTCAATCTCGGTTTCTAAACTAGTAATTCACTATACACCTGCGATTCCTTCAGAGGAAGACCTGAAATAATTGGACCTTAATTCCTCAAAGAGTTTCCTATGTTTAAGGAAAATTGTAGTTAAAATTTGATTTGGATAAAATAGTATTTTAGGTAATTAGAAGTTTCAGACTTGTGACTATCGGAAGTTGCTCTTCGATTGAGATATGATTTTACCAGCAAGCGAATAATTACTGTTGAATCACAAATGCCCCCAGACAGCAAGCGGACATCCAATGGATCATCAATACACGTCCATTTGTGGTCCAATGGCCTATGGATGTCCAAATGACAGACATTCCTACATACAGTACAATGCCCATCCATATGAAAATAATACGCAGTATGGACAAAAGGATGAATTTATATCTAACAAGGAAAGTCGGGGAAGTGGTACGCGGGGATCTGCATGTGTTATATATCGTTGGAAAGGTCACACCGAGTACACGATGTGAAATACCTCGCTTGAATGGGGCCTGTAGGGGGCGTGGCGACAATTTGAAGATCGGAACAATGAAAACTTGAATCACCAGAAATCGTGGACAAAATACGCTGTTAAAGTTGACGTCATTGCCGCGTGGTATCCTAGCAACCTGAACGACTGGCTTTATACACACGGAGTAGCATACGCGTTTAGTATGGGCAAAAAAGACAAAACGGTTTTCTTAACATATTTATAACATTTAATAGTTATATTATACATTACAATATGACTACATGCTTTGCATTTGACTGCAGGTATTATGATTTATGTCAAACTTGTAAATTCTTTAGATTTCCAAAGAAAAGAAGACGTTACTGTTACGGACGAAGATGTGCAGTCTATTTACAATCAATTTTGTTTTAGATTTGGCAATTCTATTTTGTTTCAGAAAGTCTCTCTCTCTCTCTCTCTCTCTCTCTCTCTCTCTCTCTCTCTCTCTGTCTGTTAATATTTAAAGTTTCTATAGTAAAAGCATTAAATGACTTTGTCTATATTTATGTTTAAATATGTTAACTGCATTCAAGGGGGCACGGAACAATTGTTTGTTGTTTTCAGCCTCTTTAGGATCAACTGAATGGCATAGTAGCATTTATAGTTCATTTAAATTCTAGAGGCGTGTCTAATTAATGTTTCACTAAGTCATTTTCAGTAATTGTTTATATTCTTTACAACAGATTCTCAATCGATAGATAGTGGTAGATACTTTACTCATTTAGAACATGAATTATCATCTCTCGGATTAAATAACTGAGATAAAGACTGTAATGGATAATTCTCATAATTGTAATGGAACTGAAAATATCAGGCAAGAGTCATAGTGTTAAAATAGAGTTATAATATATTTCTCTACAAAGGGTGCGTAACTACTTTGTATGGAATCTAGAAAATAACTACAAGGGCAGATTCCATGTATTGAAATAAACTATACTGAATTCTGAGACTTACGTAACAGTGTTAGTTACGATAAAGCTGTATATTTGAATACATGTGACACAATCTTAGCATTTGCAATGGCTAATAATACTTCAAACTTCTCTGAACTCGATGCAGATAATTATGTTACCGAAAGAAAACAACGTTTGATTTGAAATTACTTTTCTATTCTTAAGCTAGAAAGACCTGTATCAGGCGTGGCCAATTTCTTTGTTTACGAGGACCAATATATGATGATTACGGGCCGCACACTTTTAGACAGAACTTGAATAAAAATAAACTCTGAAGTTTTTCAAGGCAATAGATGTATGTAATTGCTATTTTTGTAAAATCATTTTACTATTGGAATAACAATGTATTCATAGAAAACTTGATTGTAATCCCAGCGGCCAACAATCCTGACTGAGGTTCTTTTTTAGGGTTTGTTCTCAGCCATACCAGACAATTGCCGGGTGGGTACCTTCAACTTACGCCTTGGCCAACTCCTTCTGGTATCCTTTTATGCTGAGTCTTAAATGCTTGAAAACCATAAATATATTTAAATTCAAATACTTGATTGTAATTATAAGCTTTTAAAGCAAATTTGATTACATATATTATAATTTGCTCTAGCTTTTATGTTTGTTCTAGAACACTGCATGGGCATAACAAAAGTGATCGGCTAATTTACTGGGTTTTAAACTAAAATAAAAAAGAGCATGTTCTCTATACACGAAATAATAATAATAAATGCTTAGTCCTTGTAGTCAGTGATTATAATGCAGGCGATTCATCTGCTGGTAACTGTATGAAAGTGGATCTTACCTGTAAATGTTCGCGTGTACCAAGATAATGTATGTGTTTGGGCAGACAGTTATCCAGAAGATGGATTTAGGAGGTTCCGCGGGTTTTCAGATGGAGGTGGAGGAGTGTTAAAGGTGTGTCAGGGCATGAAATATATATTAAATGTACATAATTCTGCCTAAATTATATTAATTCTGCCTAAAACTCTGGAATTGGAGAGGGTCGGCCTTTCGGACTCACTCCTAAATACATCTGTGTACGTTTCATTCGGTTATTTCATCGCAAATTCGGACAAGATGATGATATCTTTTACTCCATTTAGTTAAGATAAAGCTTCACTACACAGTGACTTTGACAATATTACTTTCATCTTTCCAAAACATTTAACAACGCGTCATATGATAACGCCATTGCTATAATGCAACAGGTGGGTTGTCATATTAAATACGATATTTCTTCTAGTATTTCATTAGATCTGTAAATATTTTATACGTTTATTATCAACTGAACTTTGAAGTAACTAAATAATAACATATATCAGTTAAAATGTTGCTAATTACAGAGCACAAGCCTACTTTTGAAACCTCTCTCAAAATCCTATAGAAATCAAATGGCAGGTTTCCTAAGCAACCGTTTGTTTAAAGCCATTATGGCGGCCCCCACAATTCTCAGTAGCAGACGACTTTAACAGCGTATAGGAAGCTGTGTTTCAATATGCATGAGACTTGGTTTGTATAGAAAAAGGTGGCTGAGTACGAATCTGACATCACATTTGTAAAATTCAAAATGGCGGACACAAATTACCAAAAAAAAAAAAAAAAACAAGCTATGGATCTGAAATTGGGTATATAGAGATATTCGACGTCGCTAATTATGAATCTGTTACCAACATTGTATAATTCAAAATGGCGGATCCATTACTTCCCAATTACCAGAACCTTGCCATTCGATGCTCGCAATCCGGCAAGTTAAATAGGGAACTGGTGGGCGATTTCTTCTGTAATGTCCTCAAACCTAACGTAGACAAGTTTCCAGCAAAGAAGGCCGTTGTGATTGCCGATGCCTGGAGTGCTCAAAAGTCAAAGACACTCTACCAAGATGACAGTGTTGTGATTACATTAAAAACCTGTCACCAGGTTCCGCTGCTTTCATGCAACCACTGGATGTGTTTTGCTTCCATCAGTGGAAAAATTTATGAAACGGTTCACTGAATATGTCTTCCTTACATGAAAAGAAGCACTGCTGCACAGGCGTGACCAAGGGCGCCGATTTCTGTATAACTTTGGGGGGGGGTCATTCATACATACATCCATGTGGTACAATAATCCATGTGGTAGATTGAAAACAACAAAGTCAACTGAGATCGTTTGTGCAATCTGAAGTCAGTTTCTCTCAACTTTCGTTTTGGCGCCAAAGTACATTCAAAGCTGAGTGCAAATATTGCAAAACTTCCAGAAGGTTGTAGTTATGCCTTGTTTACATTACTAACATCTTACCATGATTAACGTTAAATGTAAACGGTAGTTACCATTAACGCAGGTTTCAAATTTTAGCACCAGGGCTGGGTTGCAAAACAATACTTAAGTATAAAATCTGACTTAAGTCAGACCATCGAGCTCTACATATTACTGGAGCGACTAGTTAGTGTTAAAGATAGACCCCAGAGCAAACGTTTAAACTTGTTTGTCCACTTCTAGTCTAATCCAATGTGAACCAAATTTTCAGTTCTAACTAAGCTTTTTACGTTTCTTATCGCTGAGGCACGTTTTCTTTTATTTATTTAAGTAGTCACTCCAATATTATGTAGAGTTTGATGTAATGCTTAAGACAGATATTACACTTAAGTATTTTTCTTGCAACCCAGCCCAGGGTTACAGTTTCGAGTTTCGTTTTTGCCACCAGCCGACATCCAGATGGCTCTGTTACAAAGTCGAAATCTTACTTGCCTAAAGTTTTCATGACTGGGTTCCTTGTCATCTTCCATGGAAAAATTCCAAGAAGGGTCCACAAGAATCATTTGTGGTTTGAAAGGTCAGAAGAGATCTGCAAGGCATATAGCTTAGGGGCACTTCTCCCATCTCTTCCCTTCCCCCTGTCTCAAACAACTGACCACCGAACTTTGGGCCAGTTTTGCTTCTTCTCGCTTTCCTTGCACTGGGTTAAAAAAAAAGCATTGACTTACGAACCCCTCATCACCCTCATACACAAATGTGATGTATCAAATTCTGATAACTTTTTCAAATCATGTAAATTACCATTTATACACTATAAGCAGTTATGGATTGATTGAACACTTATGCAGTTATATAATAACCATACAACTTTCTGGCCTGCATATTATGATCATAAGTCATGGGCTGCGATTAGGAGGTGAAGTGGAGTAGTTCTCCCCCCCCCCCCCCCCCACACACACACTTTCTCGCTCATTTCACTAGTGGAAATAGGATACAGAAATTGTGCATTTAAAAACTTAAAGGAAAGGGGACCATACTACCAAAAGTATTAATTTATTACAAATTTCTGTAACTAGATTATTATGAGATGTTACAAAATGGTACATGTTTATGAGATGGTTGCTGTTCTAGAATTATATCTACGTTCGCTCTTTTTACTTATCACTGACAAGAACCTTCCAGTTCAGTTCAGTCTTGTATTGAAAAAGTAACGTATTACGTTCAAATAATAATAATAATAATAATAATAATAAGGAGGAGGAGGAGGATGTTCCACCAAAAATGAAAATAATTATTCAAAAAAGGAATTTATCCATGTACAGTTCAAAAGACAGTGTATAGACATGACAAGAGCTGAAATGGGTCACTGAGTCAATCGGGTCGTTTTGGACCGGGCCACCGGTTTTAGGCTTCAGACCCAGCCTAATCCGGTGACCCGATTTAGACCCGGAAGCCCGGAGGACAAAATAAAGTTTTTAATAATCATTGCGGTTGAACAGTGTTTCTTTCAGGGGTGACCAGACCGAAGATGTTACCCCCATAGTACAAAATATATGACTTCGAAATTCCGTTAATTAGAATTCCCAGACTGGGTCAGGCCGGGTCACCAAAATTGACCCGCTTTTAGCTTTGGTCATGAGTTAATGGCTAATGGTGGTGAATCATGTATCATAGCATTGCTTTCTTCGTTGGAAATAAATTTTATATCAGTATTAAGCAATATGAAATTTATATGCACTCGCACAAAATAAGTTTTACATGAAGCACATCACAATAGCAATTATTTTGGTTATGAGTTCCTCTTAAAATGGAACGTTTACTTGTTCCTAATTACAAGGTAAAATGACCTTGAATACGTTCACGTTCCACGATTTTTAAAATGAACTAATTACAATGTAAAGATCCTAAAAAGGAATTAGTTCCCGGGTACGCCCTCTATGCATTCGTTCTTCCCCCAAGTCTGTCCACATTAATATTTTAGGAAAACGTGCATTATTAGGAGTTGGTGTCGGTACACAGAAAGAACAGTTTAATAACCGATATAAAAAAGGGTCTGGAATTGGCCCACTGTTTTTAACCAGTACATTGCCTGAGGGCCCTTGCTGTTGAAATGGGCATCAAACAACCTTTCTAAAGCCCCTCGTACACGATTCAATTAAGCTTGAACAAGAGCGTTGAACAAGCAATTGGATGAAAATGACGTCACGAGTCAGAGACTCCACACAGGAAATCTCTTGAATTCAAGTCTTCTCATCCAATTCGTCCTATTTAGAACCTGTCCTATTTTTATTGAATTCAATGCAGTGATCTACCAATCACATCGCTGGTAACTTGAACACGTGACAACTGTGCTTCCGGAATGCTAAAAATTAAAATGTGAACATGGAGCAGGGAATTTTTAAGCCCTTTTTTATATGATGCGAAATAAAGATTATCAGAAAATCAAAATAAAATAAAATAAAGTATCGCTACAAGAAATTCCACATCTTGCTGAAGTAAAGTGTACCTGATGTTTCCTCTGTAGTATTTGTACAATCACTATTGCAATAGAAATTGATACACAGGGTTTACTATAATTCCTAATAATTATAAAGTCTGTATTGTATTTAGAAGCAGTAGGATATTAATATTTAAAGTGCCACTGAGTTGCTCATAATTTATGTGGAAAGGTCGAGTTTTTATTTACTGTATGTAGGAAGTTCAAAGCTACTAAACATAGAAGTATCTGGGTACACTCTACTATACGGCACAAAACAATGTAATTTTTTCCAACGTATGTGAAAGTGTTGTAACTTAAAATATAACAAAGTTTCGAGTCATGGAAGTATTAAATTAGAGTGAAATAGCGAAAAGTACTTGGAACTACTTGGCTGGTTCCACGTTGGTGAGCGAGCACATTAAACCATGCATCGCATATAGTAAGAAACCTTCTTTAACCCGCCTTTGCTTATTCAACATTGTGGCCATGATTTTTGTAACAAATAATGCCATTCATAATACGACGCAATGCTATTTATATTCCGCCGCATCCCTACAATCTGCATGTAGTAATGAACGCAAATGTATCTATTCCGACACGAAGTGTCACGATTAGTATGCCTCCACATGGCGCTATCTTGATCAACTGGAGTGCGTATGTAACGAAATAATAATAAAATATGCATTTTCACTTTGGATTGTTAGTTGTCGTTAGATGTTTATAGAAGTGCGTGTAACCGGAAATAAATAAAAAGTTATAGGAATTGAAAAGAGTTTTGAATAAAGCAATAAAAAGTCGATGTTCGAGGCATCACCAACTACGGAATCGCAGCCGTTAATCAGGTTATTATTTTATTAAAAGCGACGCATATCATTTTTAACATTCATTCCATGTTCCCACTTTCAACGCAGAAAGAGCAAATTGACTCATGGACTTTTGGCTCCTTTACACTTCCGCTTAACATATCGAATCGTGTACGAGCACCATCCAAGCATTTTCAACACTACTTGGATACAACCCTTTGATTATTCCAGTTGGATCGCGTACGCACTCATCCAACTGCTTGTTCAAGAATTTTTATTCTATGTTTATTGAATCGTGTACGAGGGGCTTAAAGGACGTAAATTCTCCCAGAGAAATTTCAAGGTAGGTTTTGATATGATCTCATTGACTGTTTCCTTGTAACAGTGTCCGATTTGTTAAATTTCCAGAGAGAGGGATTTTTTTTTAATAACGTATTGTAGAATATAGTATTTTATCTTTATTTATATCCCAGGCTTGACGCTTAAGGGCGCCCATCTTGTGATTTACAGATGGGGGAAGAATAAAGGGACAGTTTTTCTATCATTTACTAAAAGTTATCAACAGGATTACCATGACAATATTTACTAAATTAAGGGCGCAAAAAGAACAACCCCTGAATACATTAAACTTACTTTAAAGTAAACTGGAAATTGATTGGGAATTCATAAAAGAGTATAATAATGTTCAGAGGCGGCGTTTGGGGGTAGCAACTGGGGCAACCGCCCCAGGCCCCGCGCTTAGGGAGGCCCCGCGTTCCAAGTTGATATTTTTCTTACTCAATGATATAAAAGTTGATTTGTAAAAAAAAAAAGTTTACAAATTAACTAGTTTGTATAGTTTCCATGCTAAATGTAATGTGAAATGGAAATGAATAAAGAAGCACTTTTAATTAGCAATGCAGTTTTTAAAATATATTGTACATTCTTTAAATAAATTATGTCGGATTTTTTTTTCTTCATATGAAACCGTTGATCATTAAAAAAGATAATATTTAGTAATAAATTTAGGGTTAGGAATGAAAGGAAGAAGTGAGAGGAAGCATTTAGGGGAAAGTTGCTTACTGCTTTAGCGGCTTTAGATGTAACATTTCGGCGCTCAGCGATTTTTATTTCTACTTTGGCCCCGCGGGGTCATTATTGCCCTAGGCCCCGCGCTTACCTAACGCCGCCTTTGATAATGTTAATGACTTAGTAAACTTTATGATATTATTAATGACATATTTGTCAAATGTGTCCCTTGCAAAAGAAACTCTGTCCCAAAATATCCGTGCTGGTTTAGTAAAGACATTATTGGGAAGCTCAAGGTTAAAATAATTTCTCATATCAAGTCTACATACAAAATTAAAAACCCTACTATCAGGAATTTGTTCGATTACGTAGGGAAGTGAAGAAAGACATAAAAATAGCCTATAAGACCTTTATATGAAATTCTGAAAATAATATCAATAATGATCCAGGTCAACTGTGGAAATTTATTAAAACAAAACAATTCCCCCCAAATATATTAAAATTTGAAAGTCAGATTTGTGTAATAATGAAGAAATAGCTAATACGTTTGCACAGTATTTCCAATCAGTATTTGTATTATCTTCTCAACAGTTCAGTAATTTTGATAGTAATTCTAGGATTTACGAAGAAATTTGAATACTGTCTGTTGACCAAATACATTTGAAAGAAACTGGAAAGGCTATCAAGAGTCTAAAATCCAAAACGACGGTTACATCTGATGACATACCCTCGTATACAGTGAAAGAATGTATTGATAAATTTAAAAGTTCCGTATTGATAGTCCTCAACTTGACATTAAAAATATGTATTTTCCCTAACAAATGGAAATCTGATATAGTTTGTCCTCTACCTAAAACAAACGACACAGGAGAAATTACCAACCACAGGCTTATAGTAATCTTACCAGTCTTTGCAAAAGTCTCTGAACAGATTGTATACCAACGAATTATTAATCATGGGAAGAGAGTTATCTCAATTAAACAAAATGACATTGTTTCACAAAAATCCACGGTAACGAACCTTGCAATTGTTACAGATTTTATTGAAAACTCGTTGAACGAATCAAGTCGATGTGATTTATATTGACTTTGAAAAGGCCTTTGACAGAGTTAATCACAGTGTATTACAAGGTAAATTAAATCACTATCACTTCTAGCCATCCTTGACTAGGTTCATGTGCTCTTATCTAACTAATCGCTGACAGTCCGTTCTATTTAAGGAATACAAATCTGATGAATCAGCACTGTCAGGAGTCCCGCAAGGCTCGAATCTTGGACCGATCACCGTTATTCCTCTTGTTCATTAGTGACCTACCAGAATTCATACCGGATAATGAAAAAGTGCTATTTGTGGATGACCTCAAATGTATGATAAAATTAATTCAATGGAAGATGTCATAAAACTACAGCATAGTTTAGACAACTTTACTAACTGGTGCGCTATCAATCAACTTTCTGTCAATACGAAATTGTATCCTTCAGTAGAAATAAAACGATTTATTGATTTAATTGTTAAATTCATAAGTAAGTAGGCCCGATGTAGTTAAAAATCTTGGAGTCACATTTGATATGAAATTGACGTTTAACAGCCACATAAAAACTATTAGAAATGAAGCTTTTAAATTTCTAGGATTTGTAATGAGGTTGGGAAGAAAATTTAACAACGTTTCTACATTAGAGAAAATGTACTATGCTTATGTTCTTTTATTTCTTAGGAAAATAATTCAAAATGGTTTAGACTGCATATTTCTGAACTGTTATTTCTTAGGAAAATAATTCAAAATGGCTTAGACTACACAGACTTAGTAATATAATTACAGTTTCGTGTCCCGCCATTAAAAACTTGCGTGGACAACACTGGTCTCTTGCACTACAAAAAGGCAAGGACAATATAATGACGAAGTCACCAACTGGAGAATATATACTACCTACAATGAAATGTGTAGAATTTGCATCAAATTGGATATATGTGATATGTCTTCGTCTTCCAAAGCATTTAGAAATATTGTAATAAAAAAAGGGGGCGAGCGCTCCCCCACTGATGGGCGTCCTTGTTGAGGGATGTTTTGGAAAACAGATTCAGGGAAGATTCTTGTAGAGAGGGCAAAGATCCCAATCACTGCCTTATAAGTTACAGTAGAACATAAATAGAAAAGTATGTAATTAAGATCTGCTGTTCAAACGTTTGTGAAATAAATGCTAATTACAGTACAGTGGTAAAAAAAACCACGATAGATATCTTCAGAAGTTTCAGTTGTAACATAAGCGCCACTTTGTCCCGAGTTCATTGAGTTCTTTGAACAAGATTTGGATGATATCAACAAAGAACAAGAAGAAACATTTATCATCTAACCAGATAATGTGTAATTATTAGGTCTATGCTCCGTGTTCAAAGAAATTATAAAGGTATAAGAAGGGCACTTAAAGTGTATGCTTGGAGACTAAATCCTACTTATTAGACACATTTATTTTGCACACATTTATGAAGAACTGTCGACAGATCTAATCTGCTGTTTCAACTCATTTATAAGGTAGCATATTTCCTGGGGTGTGTTTGGTTTTACCCACTTTGTTTATCCACCACACACAAAAAATAATTATGAAATGAAATAAAGATAGTTCTATGCATTTTCAAAAATTAAAACTTTCAAGAAGTTCACGTTATAAAAATAATCTAAGGTCATGTATGTTTGAAATCAGCGGTCAAAAAGTAGTTTTACTGTCAACCACTTTAAATTACTATTGCGATTTCATGGAAATTCAAAATGCTTAACAGGAATGAAACTTAATTATTTATATTAAAATCCAATTTGCGGCACACTGTTAAAAAAATTTCTGAACGGCTCTGACATGTTACTGTTTGACGATACTGATCTACTGTTATTTAAAAAAAATCTACTGCTTCCGATTTCAGCCATTTTACTAATTTTAATATTATGATAATTATAATTTTATTTTACTTTTGGAATGGTTTTATATCATTGATCAACCTACCTCATTGACAATAGCACATTGATATCGGTCAATATCAATAACACATGATTTGCAACTTCGATCGATGTTGGTGTCCGATATCGATCAATATCGAATGGCAAACAATTTTGCCGAAATTTCCGATATCGAAGATCGACGCTGACCCGTATCTAAGATCGATATTTAAAGCACAATTTTCCACTCTGAGATTTACTTTCTTAATAAACGGAATTACGTATATTTCTACAGTAGTTTTAGACAAATGTGAGCTTGATAAAATGCTATCTTTATTCCATTACGCGTCCTACTCTCCCGGCTTGACGCACAGTTGAAAATTTTTGCACTTGTCTGCTGTTGGATTTGAACCTGGTACATTGTGATTTGTCTCTGATTTTCCTCAGATTCGAATGACTGTTTAACTCATTGTGCCATATGTCATATGCTACACCCACAATTTTGTTATTAAGTATTTTTTTTTATCATTGATAACTTTTAAGTGAAGTCTATGTAAGATGAAAATGGCTTATGACTCCATGTCATCCTTGGGCAGCACCCGCAGTTCAAGATATCAGGAATCACATCAACGCATTGTGTCGTATAATTGAATCATACAGAATATCAGTTATTTTATTTCATCATTAATTTAGGATAACAGTGGAGTATCTCAACTGTGAGTTGATGTTATAATAAAATCAGTTTTCTGATAAAGGAGGTAAGTGCAAAGAAATAAGGTAACTGGCAAGTATAGACATGCTTACGATTCTCTATTTGATTCTCTACTTCGCCACAGGGCGCACTAACTACCCTCCCTACGTTCTAGTGCACCTGAGACTACTATTGAGGATCGTTTGCTTAAAGAGAGGTCTCATGCGGTATAATCCTGCATTGTGGAATGGTTTGTGGATCGATATATGGATAGATACATCCAGTGTTTCTTTCAGAAGATTACGTTCATGGGGCTCGTGGGGGGAGGCTCAAAAATTATAAATATTGTATATTGACCCCACATTTTAGCACATTATTGATTATAAATAATGTGCTACAATGTAAAATTACAATAATGTTACTTAACAATATATACTTAACTTCCTTAGTTACCCTCCAAATTGCACAATATTTATAGAATGTGCTATTATATACGTATTTCAGTATATGTATGTGTAATACAATTGTTGATACTAATTCTTCCAGGGGCGCGGTTGTAAAACCCGGTAAAGATACGATAAAGATAAAATGAATTTTATGGGCGGTAACAGCACTATGGCTTACGCCCGTCCCTATATGGGGGAAGCCCCTTACCTTTGTCACGTCTAAACTTAGCTGTTACTTGGATAAAATACGAAAATTAAAACAGTAAAATCATATAAAAGTTGAAGATGTAAAAGGTCTTAAAAAATATAAAGCACTGGTGTAAATGGCAAAAGAACAAGTAAGAAAACTAAAGATGTATAGAGTCTTTAGAATAATTTAAAAAACGTGCAGGCTGTAAATGAGCCTTCACAAAATAAAACAATAATACTACATAAAACTTAACAGCTAAGGGACATAATAATCTCAAAGAGACGGAGATAAACCTGTCTCACGAACATACATAAAAATTCTCCGCGACATACCTGGTTCATCCCTTAACAATGACGCTATGTCATTGGGGATGTTATAACGTATTCTGAAATGACGATATCCTGGACAATCTAAGAGAGCGTGACGCATACTTAAAACTACATTGCAATTATTATAATGTGGTGGATCCAATCGTCGCAACAGATATCCGTCTCGGCGACTATGTCCTATACGTAGGCGACATAAAAGTACTTCTTCACGCCTACTATCTCGGCAAGATAATTTCAATGGAACAACAGTTACCTTAATTTCTTTCAATTTATTAACAACAACGTCATCCCATCGTCACTGCCATTCATTCCGTGTAACCTGTCTATATCAACCTGTCCTGAAATGGGACATGCTGAATATCCATGTTAGCTCCTAAAGAGGCCTCACGAGCTGCTTCATCTGCCAATTCATTACCATGGATACCAACATGACTTGGTATCCACGAAAAGACAACCTTACCACCGGCAGAGCAGATGGCTTGTGTCTTACATAGAATATCTTGCACAAGCGGGTGTTTAGAATACATATTATCGAGACTTTGAACAACACTGAGCGAATCATGTACAAACAAGGATGCGGTTGAAACCACGAACGAAACTAAAATCCAAAGCCTTTAAAAGAGCATAAAGTTCAGAAGTAAAAATGCTAGCTTTGGGATTAAGACAAAATTGGTAGGCTTCCCCATTTATAACAAACGCACATCCAACAGATTCATCTGATTTGAACCCATCGGTAAAAAAAGAGATAAAATTCGGGTACTGACTCTGCAGCTCACGAAAACGCTGCTGGAACTCAGTCATAGATGCCTTTAAAGTTGACAAAGATATAAGTCCGCGAACGAACAAGTGTCCCCGGAGGACGGAGACTAAAATGGACACGGCAGATAGTTGGACGATCTACATCCAGATTCACCAACAACTCTGATGCTCGAATGCCAAGTGGTCGGGAAAAAAAACGGGGGAGGCAAAGCCTGTCCCCTGAAAGAAACAGTGGATACATAATTTATGAAATAGGATCACACGCAAGGTGGAATCATCGTTATCCTCACTTGTCATACCCGAAACCCTGAGAACATAATAAGTTTGAATACTTGCGCCAAAATTGAAAATTACTTGCAACTAATGTGTGAAGACAGTAAAGAAACAATTCAAGACAAGCACAAAGAGGAAATGAAGGTTAGAAATTCATCAGTGTTCGAAGTGGGTTAGAAAAGATAAGGGAACGATTACAGAAGTGGGCTAGAAAAAGTACGCTTGCACCTACTGGTGGCGATTGCCTATTGAAAGTAAAGGCAATGATCTCCCAATAATAAACAGGTAGGAGTACGCCAAATCCTAAATGAAAAAGTTAAGGGCACCAAGTGCCCCTCGAGCCCCCACGCCACTTCGAGCACTGCATCAGATGCTATGGACAGGGATGCAATATAGAAGAGATTTAGCGATCTAATCGACCCTCTGGATCCTAGAACTCATCCAGAAAACATTTTAAACATAGCGAGTCGGGTGATGATGCCATCAACGGTTTTCAGTATGTTTTAAGGATTCGAAAGGAAGCAAATGCAAACTTTTTTGCAAGGCTTGCATCAAGCTTTCTCTTCCCAATACCAACGCTCGTTGTGCTTGGATCCAAAGTAAAGAAACACACTCCAGTTGACTTAGACAGGATATTAACTGATATAGTAGCCTCATTTAATCCCGAATAATTGGATTGCAGGCTAGGTCTTGAACAGTAGTTACGAAACATGTTCTCTCTTATGAGCGTAAACTAGTGCCAACGTAGATGTTTACAGGCAATGCCGTATTTATTAATAATAAACGCCAATGTTAAATATATTAATGATATCATGACATGATGCTCCTGATGCAATTGACTTTCTAGGCTTGTGGTTCTCACTTTTTAATACTTTCTACATAAAGCCAGTTACAGAACTATGAGGCAGAAGAGTTAAAAGAACCAATAAAACGCAGCAGATACTTTAATCTCAATCACATTTTTTTATGTATGAAAGCACACTTGGAAGAAAATGAGTTCAAAAATATATCTTCATGAATACACTGTTGAAGCAGCCTCTTCAACGCTGCAGGTGACTGTTTCAATATGCTCCTTCAAGATGACTACAATAATTGTCATCTTGAAAATCTCAAATTGACAGAGTAGTATTTTCTGTCCTCTTAATAGTTTCCGAGATATTGCACGTTATTCAGTCATATGGCACGTGTTGGAAAGTGATGTTATGGGCGGATGCCATCTTGAATAGTGGGAGACCTAAGAGTGACGAGATGTCGAGCAGTTTTCACCTTAAATAGACTCTACTTCAAAGTTATTAACATTAAAAACAACCTGAGTGTGCCATGTGATAATCGACGTTATTGGCGGACTCCATCTTGAATTGTGGGACTTGTCCAAGGGTGACAAAATGTCATCAGGCACTTTCATCTTAAATACTCTCTACCTCAAAGCTACTAACGACAAAAAAATACTTAGTACTAAAGTTCGGGTGTTTTATATGGTACAATGTATTGAATAATGACGTTATTGGCGGACTCCATTTTGAACTGTGGGAGTTGCCCAAGGGTAATAAAAAAAAACTTTATCCAAAAATTTTGGGTTTACGTTTCGGCTGCCGGACTAATTCAGCAGTTGAAACATCTAACGCATTAAATTGTTACATATTTTTTTTATCTATACATTAAAATAAACAGAATCGGTTGAAAATTTCCGAATAGCATACAAAATCAATTTTCGTGGAAGTATGAAATTTTAATGAATAAAGTTAGTTTTGCAGATTCAATTATGAGTATTTAACAGTCATAATCAGTTACACGTTATAAGTATTTATGGATTGATTGACCACTTACAGTATTATATAATGACCATAATAAAATCTTGGATACATGTATTGACCATGACCATATAACCGACGAGCTAGAATCAGTTTCTTTCAGGCATGCTTTGTCCCCCCGGAGATTTTCAACCGCTCCCTCGAAATAATTAGTCTCAACATTTGTATTATTCAGACGTATACTGAAATTCGTATATAATAGAACGTTTTATGAACATTGTTCATGTTATTTTGAGGTTAACTAGGGAATTACGATATGTCAAGTTAAATTATTATTTTATATTTTAGTACATTGGAGTCGATATACATTTATATTTTCCTTAAAGCTCCCCCTTCCCCGAATGAAATCTTCTGAATCACTGGGTAGAACAGTCAGTAGAGTGCTCGCCTTGTAATCGGGAAGTCTCGGGTTCGGTTCCTGCTATCCTGACGGAGCTTGTCACTTGTTTTTCTTGGCTACACCTGGCAATGCCGGGATGGTACTTTGAATAAGGTCAGGGCCGATTCCTTCCAAAAAAAGCTTTCCCTTTCTAAATATATTTAGCATAAATTAGTCAAAATTGCGCTATGATCTGGAGACAAAAAATAAATATAACATTATTTCTGTACACCACAGGTTCAGAAACTGTTACAAGGCAATTCAGCAATTTCCTTCAATTTTTGGTTCGCTTGAAAGTTCTAAGTCAAAATAGTTGTGGTAACTCCAATCCTGTAAGCCATATATTCGTCTTTGACGACCTTGCCATGATGAATGAAAGAGGAAGGGAACTCTATTGGAATGTCTGCTCACAACCCTTCCATATCACTTAACACCAGCAGTCCCTTCTTCTCTACCTCCCCCACTCACACTGGTCACCACGGAAGTATGAACAAGGAAAAGAAACCCTAACGTAAATATGAGCATCTGGTGTTCGGAGTGAGAAAGAGAAAAAAAACATATATTACTATAGGAATTTCATTTTTAATAACATTACAAAGAATTGGTACATAGGATGGAGGGGAAAGATACATAAAGTGAAAGAGGATACTTAAAAAAGTTTCCTGTCAAGGTTTTTAAAAATAAGCCACGTTCTAAAAGATTTTTTCTTCTCCATATCTCTCTCCCATTTAAAATGTATGGCGTCAAGAGCATCTACATTTGAAATTATGCTACGAGGTCAGTTTTGCTCCTAAAATTTCCATTACATTTTTATATGAAGGAGACATTCTTTAGGCAGTTCAGTATTAGGGCTTTTTTTAAATTGACTTCCTTGTTTTTGTAATATGAGCATAAATGTTAGTACAGTGTCTAACTGTACCTCTTCCCCTTAACCAGCGTCAACTTACGATGGTTTTCTTACATTAGTAATGTAAACGCAAGATGGCCGTTAATCACAACTCACTTCGTGAGTTTCTTTCTTTATTGAAATATATAGCATCCTAGTGGTGCTTGTCACTTTTAAAGTGTAAAAGAATGATGGCAGAACTAATGTACAAAATGTTACGCTACAATCAATTCATTTAAAACTCTCCCGTGCAACAAGCAGATTCTTTACTCAACGGAAATCTCTACCAGTTTCTTTACAGACAATGGTAGTACAAGCACGATAACCAAGTTCGATAGTCTAAACGTACGTTATTTTAACCACCGTAACAATGTTAGTAATCTAAACAAAGCATTACCAGTTTAATTAGTTTGTTTGAGGTACTAGCTTACGTTACAGATAGACGTACAAACTAAAATTACAACCACGATAGCAAAGTAAGCTTGAATTAAACTTATGGCAGGCTTTCCATGTTAAGTGTAAAAACTTCCATCAAGCTCGAGTCATACTTACTACTTGGTACCCGGTCCTCCCTGATCTAACGAACTTTTGTAAGGTAAAGGTAGGTATTCCTAGGCAGGGGCGGTAACAAATGCACATACGACGACGATCACTGCGTGGATTATTATTCATATAACAACCAACATAATTGGGTGTCTGATGTTCACACCAAAGCGTGCACGAGCATTATGATAGCCATCTTTACACACACCAGAATATTGAAAATTGGCAGCGTTGCCCAGACGGCTGATTGTGCGGAGATCATGGCGTTAAGCTCTATAATAAAACCTATGTCCTATGATAAACCAGTTCGCAGATATTAGCACAAATTTTAGCATGTGCTGCAATACAAAAATGGCCACCATTAATCAATCGGTGGGGATAAAAACAAAATAATTATTTATGAATTATTTCAAATGGATTAACACATTGCCGAGCACCAGATGCAGGGCAACACTAATCTATCGTCACCTCTATTGTAAAACCACTTTAACTCCATTTTTGCTATTAAAAAAAAAGTTTTCATTGACGATATGGAATATAGTTTGTTTTTTTTTTAAAAGAAAGCATGTTTTGCAAACTTTCAAATTTCAGTGGGAGATGCAGCTTAATGTCACCAACATCTCCGTGTAAAAATCTCAAAATCTATTTCTTTTTCAGATACGTGGTTTTCAAGAATGTTCTAATCGAGTATTTGCGATTTCGCCATGAACATGAAGCTAAACGTCACAGATTAGTTCCGCCCAATGAGCCTGCTTACTTCCACTCAAAACTATTGTTTTCAGCTAACAGAGATGACAGCAGGTTCATCATAGTTGCCTGCTAACCAATCAGATGCGTCGCCTTGCTCGATATTAATTTTTTGGGGTTCACTGTCTCGCTAGGCATGACAATTATAATAAGCACATTCGCTATTAGAATTTCCTTGGTAGTTTTAAAATTCTGGTGAGTGACGCAGTATGTTTTTAAAGATATTTAGTTTCCTTGATAGAAAAAAAATGATTTTCGCCTCTCTCTCTCTCTCTCTCACACACACAAAAGGAAATACTAAACTGGAGCTGTTTGTGAAGTTTCGTGCACTTGAGTACAGTAAGCACTAGATTGAAGCCTGCAAATGACTCCTTGTTGTAGAAAGATGTAGGTAAATACAAGGTTATAGACCAGAAAATAAGCTAAAGTGTAAGAAAGGTTTTGGGGAGACCACCTACGGCACATTTCTGATATAGACTTGGTTCCAGTCTGTTTTCAGACAAGCTTTTTGACGATACAAAGACCAAACTTCTTGAAGAGATTACTTCTGATCCAATTAGCCGTGCAGCACGAGGAAACCCCACGGTGGTTAACGATTCGTCCACTTTGGCAAGTGTTTCATCCAGAAGTGACTTATTCAAATGAATAACAGTTTCCTGATTTTTCTACCAGATGAAAGGAAAGGCGAGACTACATCCAAGGGAAATAACAAGGATCTGAAAGCCGTTAATGATACAGCATAAAGAAATGTAAAGTTATCTGAAGAGTTCAACAACCTCATCTGCAACGCCGAAGAGAAGAAATAGTTGGTTTTGCACGTGGTGGAAGCAAATCGTAATGTTCCAAGAAATAAGATTTAAAGAAAGCAATAACCGCAAATAAAAGCCCCTCAAGCTTTTGAGCATCCACTTATATCACAGTTACACAATTCAAAGTTTACGAGAGTCAAGTGTAACGAACTGGGCAGTCTTCGCTCAAATTTTCTCCTTACAGGAATTGACGAGTGGAGAATAAATGAGTTTCATTAAAATTTCTACCAACTTTTCGAAAGTGTGTTCCGCATTTCACTTTGAAAAAGTTTCTAGAAATATTCATGAAACACATTTATTCTGCACTCGTCACTTTCGGAAAGTAAAAAGTGCGAAAACTACGGAGTGAAGACTGTTCATGAAATAGGGCCCAGGTCTCGAAGTTCATCTTTTGCCTATATATTGTAACGCTACCACACAAATCTTACTACAGAACGCTACTCCTCCGAAGTGCAAGGAGTCTAAGACTTTCAACAATGGTGTTTGTATCACGTCCTGTAATCTGTTGCACGTTCTTATAATGTCCTTATCTCTCTTCTTGTTGTAATCGAGAAGATTTTTCTTCTCGCTGTAATAAGGTTACGTCCGATTTTTTAAAAAATACCCGAGCAATTAATCTTACTTATTGAACTGCCCTCGTATTTACATTTTTTTTATTATTATTATTATTATTATTATGTCCAGATTTACTCAAGTAAATAAATGCAAACTTGTTTTACGTACGACTTTACTGCTACTTTCAGTATTACAATAATAAAAACATGAGAATATTTCACCTAAAATTTACACTTATCACATGACAACAGAAATACTCAATAAATATAATAAATCCAAACAAATACACTTCGATTCTAATACACACACAATTGTAAAAGCTCAGTCTTCCATCCTGAGATTGCAAAGAGAACAAAAAAAAATAAAACTATATGAACACACATATTCACAGCAATTAATAAAAATTACATTCATTACTAAACTCTACAGTACAAAAGATAAAAAATAAATAAATAATGTACTGAAAACAATACATAACACATATTAAGTTAGCTGAGTGAGCAAACACGAAACAATTTTGAGTTGTACACCATTTTCATGAATGCGAAAATACATCTATTTTCACTTACATCGTTCGAATGGAGAACTCCCAACAAATTTTCAGAAAATTATAAAATATTGAATTTATTTTATTCATGAACATAAAATACTTAAAAAAAAAAAATCGCTTCTTATTAAAAAATAGAGTATAGATACGTCATGTACGTCAATATACATGTTTATTTCTTTTTAACTGTAGTGCATTAATGTTTGAAATATGACTAGTTTTATGAGTTACAGTAATCCTGATATGTACTTTTTTTTAATTAAAGGCACATAACAACGTCATTTGTATGGCACATGCACATATAAATAAAACACTATATCTTTTATTACTGTACTATCACAACATGTATACAACAAATAACTTAGAATAGTATTTTTTTTCTGGTGTAAAACGTTAATTGAAAGGACACTTATTATTTTTTTGGTCCCCCACTTGCAACAAACACACACACAACCACACATATACATGCTTACACTCTCACACATATTCATACAAAAAGACATTTCTTAGCATGCGAATAATTTCAAAGTTTTTCTAGTTCTTCCATAATTTGATCCGTGATATCTGATGGATTCTTCTTGTATTTTACTGCAGCCTGAATGGCCTCCCGAAAAAGCTGTAATAAGAAAATACACAGGGAATTAAAAATATATATATACATAAGAATAGAAAAGAACTTTTACATGCATTTAAACTATGGCCGTATAAGAAGTAAAATAAATACTAAATCTCTGAACATATGTTTTACACAGAATAACAAAGCGAACTCCTCTATATATTAGCGAGTCACAATTGAATATTCGAATGCTATGTCAGCAAACGCCTACCGTGAACAGGCACCAAATACTGAACACAGGCTCAACAGCATTAGAAATACTGTATATCCAGGAATAGACCGGATAACCAATATGTAACAAGTTAAATACGATTGGACAGGAAAGGAACTGTACTTAACGTTGTATCCTACGGGAATTCACATGCAAAACTTCACACTTAACACATAATTAACTTTATATATTACGGCTTTTAAGCCATCAACAGTAGATAGGAGAAAAACAGTCAGACAGAAAAACAAAATGGTGGGCGTCCACATCAAAAACAATTGACATTCTACGCGTGAGCAAATACTGATGGGAGGTGGGTTAAAAAATAATAAGTGAATGAACCTTTATTATAGGACGAAGTTCAGCATACGCTTCTCTTCACTGCATACGCTGTAATAAAAACTGGAAGTCAGTAAAGAAAACGCAGTCAACAAAGTGGGATTCAGTATAGTAAGTGCTGTACAGGAACTGGGGCTTAATACAAGAAACGCAGTTAGAAATGAAATAATGGGATATAGTACAGAAGACGATCAGAGAAAGTGGGATACAGTATAGCAAACGCAGTATATGTTTAAGTCCCATTCCCTTAATAGTAACAATAACTCACTCTGTGACAACTGAAAATGTAGCTGTGTTGTACTACGAAGGTCAATCAAATGAAAAGCTTAAATTTGTAATAAAAATTCGAAATTTTTGTCCCACTGTCCTGTAAGTTACTAGTATTGTACAGATGGCTGCTCCACTTGAGACATGCACTGAACAGCGCGTTGTTATTAGACTTTTGACTACTGAAGATGCAAACCCTATTGAAATTAATCGTGCAAAGTATTGTGAATCATGTTTGTCACACCAGAAAGTGTATGAAATAGAAAATTTACAAATGGTGCGACTAGTGTTGTAAAATAATAATAATAAAATAAATAAATACAGTAATTTATTTACGTCTTTTTCATTTTTTTTTTTCTTTTTCACACAGCAAGTATTCAAAGCTTTACGCTTCAGATAGTCAATGTAATCAGCAGCATTGGAGTTAAGCTTTCACACATTCATTCCAATTTACCATTGCTTTGTTTTCCTGCAGCCTTACGAGGCAATGATGGGATTATATAGGCATTCACTTCCACATTGCTATACTTCCTATATCTTCACCCTGACAAACATACTGCAACACTGCCATACTTCCTATATCTCATCCTGACAAACATAACGAATTAACTAAGGACATATGGACTGAAGTTATTTGGTATAGTTTGTAATACAATACTAATAAACCTCCAGGGAACTGAAGAAATATTTTGAATCATAGGAAGAATTTAGTTCTTCCTAGAGATAATACAACTTCGAAGACATCTTTTACTATAAACTGAAAAACTATGAATTCGTACCGAAATATGCTCTCATCCCGTATATACAATAAGTTAATTTCAAATCACGGTATTATTTAAGGAAGATAATTTTGATCATAATTGCCGTTCGCAAATATCAATTATTTTCAGCTCCAGATCCCGAGAAATAACCTGATTCTATTCAAGGGCAAAGATGTATGTTTGCGTCTGCGTACATTGTGTTTCACTACAAAAACTCGGTGGCATTGCTCCCTCGTGTTCGGAACTCCAAGCCTCCCCCCATATACTATAAAAATATATACAGATAGAGACAGTGTAACGAAAAATATTTTATGTTATATGCATATTTCAAAAGAGTTGTATAAATGCATAATGAATACTCTTGTAAACAAGCAACTACATATAAGTTTCTTCTAATGATTCTGTTGCAATAGGGCTCAGAGAAGTATTATTTCAAAGCATATCATAACGTAACGACGCCCCGCGGCTCCCCACGCGCTTTTTTGAAAATATAGGAATAGCTATCGGCACGTAGTAGTTTGAGGGCCATTTGAAATATTTAATTTTTAAATCAAGTGGCAACGCTGACAACTGGGTGCTTGAGTACAGGGAACAATCACAGCATGTTTCGATGTGTCGAAAGCTTGGTGCGGATACGTCGAACTGAATGAAAATAGTAAATATTTCATTTTTAAAGTTGATTGGCAACACTGTCAACTGTAGGACCTGAAGTACTTCTATGACGCATCCCAGTACGTAAATACAAAGTTTGGTCCTAATACATTCAACGACATGGAAGCAATTAAAAATTTTATTTTCTGAAATTAGTTGGCAGGACTGACAACTGCCGCGCCGAAAGTACCCACATGAAATGTTTCAGTACCTAATGCACATGGCAAATTTTGTGTAAATCAATGCGGATACGTCCAACGGTAACAAATATGAAATTAATTTTTTCAATCGTTTGGCAACCCTGATAAACTACGGTGTCTGGAGTGTCTGTATGACCTGTTCCAGTACCTAATGAACATGTATGTCAAATTTAGTGAAAATCAATGCACACGTGTGAGATTTGTATTAATAAAGGTATTTCTATAAGTTGAATTTTAAAATATAGGCTGGCAACACTGACAACTGGGGTGCATGAGGCCGGGGACACCCAAAACTTTCTGCTATAGTGTTGAATGATGTTTAAGCTAAGTTTGGGAAGAACGTTATTAAATTATGTTTTAAAAATGTTGACAACACTGAGAACTGGGCAACCCGGAATATCTAACATATACCGAAAAATATTTGTAATCTATGGTTTAAAATATGTTGTATTTCTTCTTAATTACATATGTTAAAGTAATTCTTGCTTAAAAAGACGTTAGCAGTATTACAAATTGCTGCCTTGAAAAGAACGAAGGCTCATGTTTTTTTTTAACGGAAGTTTTAGGAAAAAAAAACGAACTCTTTTCGATTTAAAACACAAGGTTCACCAGCTATTCATCCATTTTAAGAAAGGCTATGATTCTATCAGAAGGGAAAAGTTATACAGTATCCTGATACGATTTGGAATTCCGAAAAAAAAACTTGTTCAAGTGGTGAAGATGTGTCTCAGTGACCCCATAATCAGAGTACGGGTAGGTAAATAATAAAATAAAATAAAATATAAGCTGAGCAAAGCAAATACGTTTTATTTAAAAA
>JAGDQP010009893.1:43836-57502 GCA_022664845.1 Lepisma saccharinum
GAGAGAGAGAGAGAGAGAGAGAGAGAGAGAGAGAGAGAGAGAGAGAGAGAGAGAGAGAGAGAGACACAACCACTGACCAGAAATGATCCGCCGATTTGTTAAATATTTTATAGGGAGAATTATCGAAGCGCAAAGTTGGACGCTACAAGAGTGACAAAATAAAACTGGAAACTTACGAAATTAGGATATGAAGACGATTGGAGAAAAAAATCAGCTAGTCACAAAAAGACATGTAATGAGGAAATGCCCACGATAGATGTCTTATGAACAAATCTGTACACAAATAAGAGAAAAAGAAACTGTTTAGGACATTGGTCATGCACGCAGGTTGTATACGGAACGACGAAACTAAAGATACGTTTGATGGGCAAACAGGAAGAATACGCAATACGTATGTAAGTCCTTGAGAATATTAAGGACGCTAAACCACACGAAAAAAAAGAAAACAAAAAAAACAATGAGATGACACTTCCTGTTTATTGGAAGAAAAAATACATTGTCTGCGTGACTTACAACTTCTTTTTCACAATTTACCTTCACTAATTATATATTTAGCCTAGTTCGATGTAAATCAGGGTGTCTACAGAATTCATGACCTTTGCATGCACAAAAGCATGAAGAAATATTGTGAAAACGGGATTGACACACACGAACTTAGAAGATATGAGTCTCCCTGAGTAACTATAGTTCTCAACTCCTGATGCTGTAACACTAAGGGCCGATTGCACAGACGGTCTTTAGTCTTAGTTAGGCTTACACAACAATTTTCAAACACACCAATTTAGCCTAAACCACGGTCTAGCCTAGGTCTACGTCTTTGCAATCGAGCGTAAAGGTTCATAATATAACATGGTTCAAATGTGAGAATATTTTTTTGCACATTTGGAAATATGGCAAATGTACAATTAAAAATAATAATTCGAGCTTTACCGGACTGAATTCATGACCTGAAACTTAATTTCACGACTTTCATGACTCAATTTCATTAGTGATTACTTTTTCATGACTCAATTTCATTAGTGATTACTTCTTCATGACTGTTTTATTAGTCATTACTTTTTCATGACTCAGCTTCATTACTGATTACCTGTTCATGACTTTCATGCCTCAGTGTCATAAGTCATTACTTTATCATGATTTTCAATACCTGTAGACACCCTGTAAATGAACTAAACATTTCTCTCTATCCCTCTATATGCACATAGAGTGCATTAAACCCATTTGAAAGAACTTACCATCAATTTTATTAGCTGCACAAAAGCACGGAATATGAGGTCTATGTTGCCTCAATTCTTTGTACCACTTCGCTAGATTTTTGTAGGTTACTTTCCTTGTCGCGTCAAAAACCATAATACATGCGTGTGCTTGATGATAGTACGAGGGATGCATTGTCTGGAATCTCTCCTGACCTGCCGTATCCCAAAAATCTGCAGAAAAGAAAAGATGAAACTTATAAAAGTATACCAAAATGAATAAACAAGCTTTAACAGGGTTATTTGTTCACCAGCGCAAACTTACTGACTTTTCCAGGAAACTGATCACATATTTCTAGACTACCAGACATAGTTAATGTGGTATTATATACGGATATACAGAATATATATATATGATTTTCTTACGCTGAAGCGTACGAAAGTGTAGTTAACCACGTGTTACATCACCATGGTCAAATCCATATACTACAATGGGAAGATCATTGCTTCAGGAATATATGGTTACAGTTAACCCGCGATTAAATCTAACCTCGAGCAGGAGCATAGAATTGTTCTTCGGTTTGTGATCTTCTATTGAACAGTGCAGAGAAAGAACCATAACGCTGCAAGTGTTAACGAACTATACAAGAAACTAAATTTTATTTATAGTTTCTAGGCATCTATGGCTCAAGGTACCAACTCAGTATTTCCCAGGATTGAAAAAAGCACGCTTTAAAAAACCTACACACGCATACACACACGTTTGAAACGTTTAATTTGTTTAAAATAATAGTCCAAATAGGCTTATATAGGGTGCTGCGAAACAACACAGACAAAACAACCTCGGACAGACCATCGAGGGCGCACAAATGTTTCGTTTCGGCGTTATAGGCTACTGAAAGCGTGGGAAAATGGTATTGGCAATAAGCTTGATACCATTAACCGTAGAACTAAGACAGCATTCAGACTTCAATTCAAACCTTCTCTATCAGAAAATTAATCTTCCAAAATTGTGCAATGGATACGGATGGACTTCCCCAAAGGAAGTAGGGGATTTGCAGAAATTCTCTGAAGTACAGGTAGGTCGAAATAAGCAAAAAGGACTACCTTGAAGTCAGTAATAATAATTAGTTTGCAGCAAGTCGATTATCTCAAACTGAACTCTTTTGTGGAAAGATTTTCTTTACATGATGTGTGGTTGCATAACAAACATAAGTATATTACATACATTTCAACGAATGTTTGATGTATTTGTTATATATATAAAAGATACTGTTATTGCCCGGTTAGGTAGCAGTGATTACCTTTATTATCTGTATTGATATGGACACTTTCTGATTAGTGTTTATTTCGACTCCAAAGAATTTATGGAATTCCTCTCCGGACCCATAGCACAATTTTAGAAAATGAATTTTTGGATAGAACAGATTTGAGGGCACAATGCCACTCCAGTTCTACTGTCAATATCAAGCTCTCGAGGTCATTTCCCCACGCTTTCAACAGCCCATAGCGAAGCATTGGTGCAATCTCGATGGTCTATATTATTTTTTATTTTCATGTCAGAAATCTCGTGAGGTAATTTCGCAACACCCTGCATTACTTTATTCTAATAGTTTGTTCTCTACGTGTATTTTTGTAATTGCCTTACACTGTGTTCTTTACAAAAAACTGTTCATGCAAAAAAAATGAGAAACAATAAAAAAAAACTTAGGATTATGGAAAATGATGATAAAAATACTGCAGTTGGAAACTCTTGAATTTTGATTTAACCTACATTACCCGTGGAAACTGAATTTTATTCATTCTCAGGCCCGGATAGGAGAGGGGAAAGGATTCGGTCACATAGATCACACATACACATAAAAAAAAGTCACTATATTTCGTGTATTACACGTTTTCAAGTATAGAGGAAGAGAGCGAAGTTCACGTGTTCACATTCCTTGACGTGGACATCACCTTAGAAAACAACACTCTGACCACTTCCGTTCACATAAAACCCACCAACCATATGCAATACTTACACTACTCAAGTTCCCATCCGTACCACACCAAGAATGAGATTCCTTTCTGCCTTGCCCTCAGAGAACAACGCCTGAATTCCACACCTCTGCTGCTGAAACTTGCAACCAACGCCTCCAGGAGGCTCTAGTCAACCGAGGCTACCCTCCTAACCTTGTAACCAAACAGATCCGCCGTGCATCCTCACACTCAACCCACCGTCTCTAATCACCCAGTTCCATCCTGAACTAACCAAGGTCAAACAAATACTTATATATAATATATATATAGACAAATGAAGGAGAAAAAAAGGATAATACTTACAGCTTACTTTCGCATTAGATCAAACATATTCACATATACACATAAAAAAGTCACTATATTTCGTGTATTCACACTTTTTCAAGTAGAGAGGAAGAGAGCGAAGTTCACGTGTTCACTAAGTACAAGTTTGAAGAGACAGTAGCGACACGTAGCGGACAAAACATCAAAACTGGAGAACAACTGACTGCTGTAGCGCGTAGATATCCGGAACTTGAAATAATAATAACTGTATAGCGTGTAAGTACAAGGTGGGATCGTGGATGGAAATGTGTTGAAAATGCTGAGGAAAAGGAGAGCTTAGAGTTATTGAAGGTTAAGGCCAGGTTTTATTTTCGCGCTCAAACCGTGAATAAGGGCATTCTCCCACAGACGGCGTGTTGAGGTGCTGGTCGTATGGGGTAAAATGTGGATTATGGCAACCAGGATCAGTATCACTCCGCTCAAAAATATCCAGGTCGCATATCCCGTCCACTTACAACTCAATTCTATCCAAGCCGGCTACTGCGAGGTAGGTAGCGGCCACGGCCTAGATTAGAGATATATCTGCATATTCGTGGAGAACGTAAATCAAGATGGTTACCGTGAATTACATTCAAACCCGCGCCACCTCCCGAGTATTGTAAAGGACCAGAGAGTACTAGTTATAGGGGAATGTCCTACCCTATCCACTATACACAGCTGTTATGACCCCAGGAGAATACATATATTACCTTATACTAATTATACCTCGGCTATGGGCGCGATATAAACCATTCGCGGAGCTGAAAGGCAATATTCTTATTAGTATAAGAGAGAAAATAGGTAATGAGTACTCTTTCCTGCCTGAGTGAAGACGGGTCAGAGCAAAGAGTAGTGTCCTCTTGCCCAAGGTGAAGACTTGACGACACCCAAGGATGGTAGAGAATAGGTTTTGTAACTCCTTCCTGCCGAAGGTGAAGACGAGTTAGAGCCAAGAGTGACGACTTCCTGCCGAAGGTGAAGACACGCCGAAGCAAGGAATAGGTTGGGAACCACTACCTGCCTGAGTGAAGACTGGTAGAAGGCCAATAGGTCACAGTGACCTGCCTAAGTGAAGATTGGTCAACGCTAAGAGCTTGGGAAGGAACTTCCGCCTGCCTAAGTAGGGAATAGGTTGAAGAACACAAGTTCAAAGAGTATTCTTGATGAAGAAGGTTTCAAAGCAAAACCAATAAAGCATCAGAGCAATTAATGATAATAGGTCTATTTGGCGGACTAATATAATAAAATAAATAAATAATTATAATAATACAAGAACTAACGAAAAACTTTCCCATTTTGTTTATGATTTTTGGTAGAACTGACACAGAATTAAAGTAGTATTACGGTATTTTAATGTTGCATTTAAGGTATATTTAATGATGAACTTACCCACAACTACAGATTCTCCATCTACGGTGGTAGGATACCTAAATAACGTTAAAGCATATGTTGAGAGCTGCTGTGGTTTATATCCGTCTAGTAGAAACCTTTCCACAAGCCTGCAAAAGAAACAAGAACATCAGTTCAAGAATGGAGCCTCTAGTCTCGTAAAGCAGTGTTTCCCTAAATGTAATCCGCAAATCGAATTATATATTTAATTACCATTTTTACTCTTTTCATATCGAACGATTGAAAAAAAAGTGTAACAACTCAAACAATAGTAACGTAACAGGAGGAGGAAATGAAAGGACGTCTTACTTGACAAGCTATATACACAAAAACTGTCAAACACTTAAGCTATATACCTACCACAGACGTAAATAGACAGACTTATGGCACTTTTGTCAAAAGAAGGAAAATGGTTCTCTAATAGTTTGGAAAAAAAAAAGAAGAAGAATTGTGGCACTTTTTTTGCAAACTTGCGATATCACATAACAAACAAAGAAAATTATTTTATTTCATCGCTAAAAGCAGAACATCTTAAGGAATATTTTCAAATTTTCAATGCCACTAATTGGCTTATCGATATTGGCCTGTTCGTATTTCATTGCTACCCCAAAGTGCTTTTGCCGTTCTTTCATGATGGAAATCTCCTGTGACTGTACGCTTCGTTAAATGACCTATACCAGGGAATCTTCAAATGGCCGACTTCGGTCCGGATCCGGACTCCGAAACTTTTTTCCTTGGACCTGCATGGTTTGATAAGATGTCAAGAGTAAAAAAGACAAATAATTATAACAAAAGCACAGTATTCAGACGAAGCAACTAAAAACAGCACCAAAATTTCATACTAGCTTCAAATGCTCTCAACATTCACTTCACACGGCAATGGCAAACAATTAACAGACTTTTTTCACTTTATTGCTTCGTAATTATTCCGTACAATTATACGGAGTAACCAGATTAATTCGACTCTCTGGACCGCAAAGGACTTGTTCTCGCGGAATTACCACCAATCCAGACCTTAGAGAGAGAGAAAAAAAACAGTGGCCTATATAGTAAAGTCTATCTACATCATGAAAGCCTTCTGTCCAGCAGCCGGACCCACTACCAGTTACAGTTAACCAAACATTGACACCCACAGCCAGAAAGATTCCGCCTGTCTCTTCAGCGTTGCCATTTTCTCAAAGCTGATGACAAAAGCTTGAACTCCTGTCCTCCCTGTGCTCGTGCATGCAACCCCAGAGAGGAAAAGGAAGACTCGTTAAAGAAAGAAGTGGCAACATTTCGGTCTAAAACCACAAAAAGCGCAGGAGGTTCCTTCTACATGTCTGTGGTTTGGGGAAAACATATGGTGACCCAAAGACGTCTTACTTTGGACGAAACTTTACACTAATAAAAATATTGGAAACAAAAAACTTGTGCCCCAATATAATATGAACTTGGTTTAACTTTACAAACCAAACACGTGAAATCACATAATGGTGAAGCCATGTAACTTTTGTTCATCCGTTATTAAAATGTGTAGGATCAGCTTGTGCTACACTGATCGATATTTTTCATTTTTGAACACATCTTCAGAAAAGCGAACTTTTCCTCTCTACTAAATTTGACTGTACACATAGAGGACCATGTGAAACGAGCATTGCAAGTGAGGAATGTTTCAAATGCGCATGTGCAGAACTGTATTTCCGTCATTCTTACCTCTCGCGAGAGTAAAGAAACCTTAATTTTCTTTCCCACTAAAGTTTTGACCCTTACGAATCCAATTTCTCTTGTTGTGTTTTACATTGTAAGGGGCAAAATCACGTAAAATGTTTGGCCTTTCATCCGTGACAACAGACAATAGGTCTAAACTTATCACAAACCCACCTCCATTTTCTCGGCATTATATCGTCACCTTGGAGCCAGCAGGTACTATGTCCACTTTTTACCACAAAGGAGTTAACACTGCAGAGTCGGCATCAACCCCAAAAGTATACTATCTCACACAACGGTCTACAAGTGGCTGGAAATTTAATGAATGTACAGACTTTTAATGGAAATTCAAACTTTAAAACTAGCTTTTCTCAAAATTAGATGAACTAGAAGGTGACGATAAGTCCACTAAGCATCTATAAAAAATGTTAACACACAAGGGAGCATTTATAAGTATAAATATTTTGTAACATTCCTATAAAAGCGGGATACATTGAGTATTAAACGTGATCCACGTAGAATGTTATGGAAAAAGTATCTTACCAGAATTAACACAGAAAATGGATAACCGCCGCGACCGGGGCTCGAACTCGGATCTCCCAAGTTGCCGGCCGCGTATGCTATTCATTACACCACCACGGCACGTCAATTCTGTGTATATAAACGACTCCTCACACCTTAACTCTCCCAGCTCCAATAGCTGGTTACGAAGTCAAGGCACAACATACATTTGGAGATTTATTTTAGCAAAAAAACAAATAAAATAAAAAAAAAATAAAAAAAAATGGAGCTGGGAGAGTGTTAAGGTGTGAGGAGTAGCCTATATACACAGAGAACTGACGTGCCATGGTGGTGTAATGGAAAGCATACCCGGCCGGCAACTGGGAGATCCGGATTCGAGTCCCGGTCGCGGCGGTTGCCAATTTTTGTGTTAATTTCAATATTGACCTAACACAAGGTTCTTGTGGAAAAAAGGAATTATATCTAACTGGACTTTAAATACTTGATAATGTCTGATTTTCGTAGCAATATAAGTATCACTGATAAAACGAAGAGATGGCATTAATATTCCTCCGTGTGCCGATAAACTTAAATGTGTATTTAACGAAATAATAATAACGTATCTTTTCGTAACTCTTTGGATTTCTGGTTGTAGCTAAGTGTTAACAGCAGTGCTTGTGTGTATTATTTGCAACGGAGTGAGTGGTATACAGCGTACATACAGCACAATAGCTGTCTGTCATGAACTGCATCAAAGCCGAAACCGATTCTTTATTACTGCACGTCAAGAATACCATATCAAGGTACAGTAATTATATCAATCAAATGGATGGCTGTTACTTCATGACTATGAAGATCATTTACTCCTTTAAAATGGAACAGATTAAAGTAACTTTCAAATATGATTACGATATTAAGTAATCAAAATGTAATTAACATTAATGACTTCTCGGTTAATGTTTGTCTACTCCAGCTTCCGCCAGCTCGAGAGTCATATTTACGATATATACCACTTACTCCGCTCTAAATAACGCACACAGCAATTCTATAACCAAGCAACAACCACAGCAAGAGTGTAGATGACTGACCCGCTCTGTGAAGGGCATTAACAACCTAACCTACCCTCACGTAATCTGGAAGCTATTTATTCAGTTTAGAATGCAAACAAATCAAATTTAAACCCAGCCTTTAGTCCTAAATCATGAAGGGGGGGGGGGCATGCCATTTACTCCCTTCCGAGCAACCACCAATCCAAAAAGTGTTGCGAAAATCCATATTATTATTATTTCGTTGGGTGAAGTTCTCCATAACCCATTAAGCCACTGTAGCTTAAATTGTAAACAGTAAAAAAAAGGGGGGGCAGCGAAGGGGGATTAGTTAAAGTCAGGTTCGGTATTTTCTTTTATTACTATACGCGATGAAAATCACCTTTCAGACACACAGTGTGAGTGGCCTGAATGCAGATGCAAGTAAATAGGTTCTCGGACTTTCCACTCTTATTTGACACTTCCACGATTCGAAATTTCATTTTATTTTGTTTCAATACTTCCACATACGTTGGAAAGATTGCGTTTATCCTCTAATTTTTATTTTTTTTTTTGGAGTAGCTGAAGTAAATCGAACCAATATTCAACAACGGCAGCACGAAGAGACATGATTAAATTCACTGCTTCTCGAATTACAATTAGGTCAAATCACTGACTGCAGTCTGCTGCCTATTGACAGATTATGCTAATTAAAATGCAAGTGCAAAAATTATGTTATTCAAATAAGCCCGAAAAAACAAATGTAAAGTTAGTAATACTGTCTAATAAAACACGTTACTAGAAACTTACTTCGACTTTCCAACTGCACTATCTCCCAAACATATTACTTTCACAACTAATCCGGATTTTCCTTCATCCGCATCATAATCAACTTCAACGCTACCATCACTTGCCATTTTCCTTCAAAATTATGCAGCAAGAAATGTGTCAAATCGAAATTGAATGAATTGTGGGAACAAAACAAATGAAGGAAGCAGCGGTAAATTGAGTGTATAAAAGTTCACCACATAAACCCAATAAATTGTAACCCTTTAAAGGGTAAATATATTATTACTTAATATTAGGGACTTTTCCCATCAAATGCAACATTGTACCGTCAGTTGCTGGCCTACTCTTGCACCAATGTAAGCATATTTACCTCTCTTCATTTGTATTCATTATGAAGTTTTGCACAATCAAACCCATCACAGAAAGAAAAATGAATCTGACCCTTCAAACTTATGTATTTACACACTGTTAAGGCTGGATTTCATGAGCCCTTGCGTTGCTTGCGATTTGGGTGGGTAGCCAATTCAAACACGTGTTTTATCGCGTGTTCTACGTATTACGTAATGAAACACGTACTTCAATTGGCTACTTACTCTAATTGCAAGCAACTAAATCGTTCATGAAATCCAGCCCTTACACAAGTAAATAAACCATTACACACCACCACGCTCTCCAACGTTATATACAAAATAGCTAACAACTTAGATATAAAATGTAAGAGAACTTTTCGGTTCCTCATTGTTTCCAAAGATCGGTCATCATCAGTGCTCGAAGTGGGTTAGAAAAGGTAGGTGAACAGTTGAAGAAGTGGGCTAGAAAAGGTAAGGAAGGGTATGCTTGCACCTAGTGGAGGCGATTGACTATTGAAATCAAAGGAAATGAGCTGCCATTAATAAAAAGTAAGTGTGCGCCCAATTGAAGATGAGAAAGGTGATGTCACGGGCAAGGGTGCCGATCTCGGGTTGGCTCTGGAAGCCAGGGTCCTCCAAGTTTGAAGTGCCCCCCCCCCCCAATAAGGTGCAGTCGGTTCTGCTGTTCCTACAATACATGTCATTCATTTATCCCTTCTACTAAGCTTATCTCCCTTTGACAAATCTATTTCAATGATAAATCCCTCCCTGAAACTCGTGTGCTACAGTACTTACTTAAATTACATCACGTATAATACCCCTCCCCTGGCTGAAGGAGTTAATTCATGCATTGTTTCTGGAGTTTCGTGCATAACATCGATAAAGACCATTTAGTAAGAAAAAATGAAAACGTCATTTTCTGTCGTTTAAGGGTCGTGACTTTGTCATATACAAACATAATTTTAAAAAGCAAAATATATGAGAAAAGCAACAAGAAGAACTCACACCAAAGTAGGAGTAGACTCCTACTAGGAAATATATCTTTCAAACTGCTGTTTGGATGCAATAATTGTTAACCGTCAATAGCGTCATTTTGAGTTTTTTAATACAAGATATAGATAGAGATACTATATACAGCGGGTAAAAAAAGTGTATTTGAACAAGTCAACAAAGAGGAAAACAGACTGTATCAAACGTAAAACATGGCCCATTATGCAGCTCTAAAAATGATACAACAAAATGCAAGTAGTATTTAGTTACTAAGGTGGTATCCATTTTTCTACGTAAATGTCTCTGCATGAGTGGGCTGTGATCTGTAAGAAGTGAAGTCACAGATTCTCGATGCAATATTTTCGTCGACGTACATCTTGTCAGTTCGAAATGGGACCTTGAAATTCTGACGTACTTCAAAATTAAGATTCAATTCATTATTTTTGGAATTCAACTTTCTTTCTTTCGGAAACCAAACAGGTTTTGGTTATTTGACAGAACTATGTATCGGATAATTTTGAATTTTGTTTCTGTGTTGATAAAGTGCTACGCGATGGCTTGCTGAATCCGCCCCCCAGAGATATGGGTTTTGCCGTTGACTTAACCACCTGAAACTCTGATCATTTAGGGAAATGTCACCGTGAATCTCTCTCTCGGGTTAACGAATAGCACAGACCTCATAATAGTCAGACTTAGCACCTTCCCCATTTCTGGCTGCGCTAAAACTAGTGGAGTTTTGTTCAGAGTACGGCATTTTGAATCCATCCGCTAGGTAGCTCTGCCATAGACGTCATATTCTACTATGAGGTCTATGGAAGAGCTACCTAGTGGATGGATTCAAAATCGCGTGCTCTGAAAAAAAAATCAATTCAAAAATTTATCATGTGTAATAAAATTACTTTTCCCTACTCCAAGTGCCAGTTATCTTAACTTTTGTTTACGTGTCCATTCTCGTTAGGTTGACTTCGCTTTCTATTATTACGATCACCAGACCCGGAAATTAAGTGAAAATATGAAATTTTGGGCCTAGTATTGTGAAATTTCAATTTTATTTGGATTCTAACATGTAAATTTTGATCGAGCAAGAAGATACGAAATTTAGGTATTTCGCAACGATTAAATTTTCTGTGTTCTCTTGAACTCAATGTACCGTTAACACTGTATTAGTTTCACATTCAATCCTGATGTAACAAATCAAAACGTAACACTACTTGAAAATTAAGGCGCCATTGAAAATGATAAACTTTTGCTCTAAATACTCCTTGTATTGACTTGTAAAGGCCCATATTTTGCCTGTTGTTTCGAGTAGAGAAATACCACGTTTACTTTAATCTGTTGTAACTAAACTTGAGATGAATCTTTTCTTTTATTCCTGAAAAACTATTATACAAATACAATGTGAAGTCAATTTCTGAGCTGGAAAGAATTAACTTTTCTTATGAACAAAACTTAACAGAACTAGTGCAATTATTCTTTTTATTATTATTATTTCCTTCTCAAATAACCTGTTAAAAAACAAATTTGTTCGTTATACTCTGCTTCTGCCTGCATTAGGCCTTGTTAATCAACATGTTTATGCGCGCGAGGATTATCTAAAGACCGTGACAATTTATAAACGTCACGCAAAAACTTGTACAATGTCAGTGCACATTTTTGTGCAGTAAACCAAAATAAACAATTTTATTCTTGTTAAAAAGTTTTAAGACAAGGAGAATACATACTCATCGTTACGTGTTAAGCAAAAATCTACATGTGTATAAGTGGAGTGAAAATTGAAGATTGTCACGGTCTTTAGATAATCCTCGCGCACACAAACATATTGATCAACAAGACCTAATGTATGGTGAGGGTGAGTCCAGATTAGGCCAAATTTCTGAACTTGCACATGTTGCCGATGACCGTCTCGAAAACGGCGAAATCATCGGTCGCTTCTTTTCTATTCGGAATTTTGAAAATAGATAAGAAAACAAAGATAATGTATTTGGGTTAATTACTTACCGCAGAAATTACTATATTTGATGGCACAATACACTACGAAGGTCTGAAAACACACAAGAGAAGAAATACCTAAAAGATTTGGAATGATTTTTATGTGCCCTCTTAATCGATTTGCAATATTACTGCTAACATTGTTCATAGGTTGCCAAATACTATAATTAAGTTCATAGTTTGTATCAATGACCTCCATCTAAAAGCGATACTGGACTGACTGTTGCCATTGAAAATTTCATGAATATATGAAGCCAGGCAGCGGAGAGAAACTTCTTTTGTCCACTTCCAGTCTAAACCAATATGGAACAAAATTTCGGTTTTTACTAAGTTTTTTAACGCTTGATATCGTGTGCAACCTTGCAAAAAGTAAATTATGTTTACAGTATTTTCTATTATATGCAGAGTAGAGTATACTATTATACGAATTACCCAGAAAATAATTACGTGCACAAAAGAGAAAAAAGACTAGGCGAATCGAACCGACTAACCAAATATTACCTTTTCTTATTTTCTTAAACACATAAAATACCAAGTTAATAAAATCGGCTTACGCCCACATGACAGAAGTAACTGCTTAGTGTCGAAAGATAGACGCCAGACTCGTTTTCCCACTTCCAGTCTAATCCAAATGTGGATTAAATTTTCAGTTCTAACTCAGTTTTATACGCTTCTTATTGCTGTGCGGCCCGTTTATTGATTTAAATCTTAATTCCTGAGTTATTCGCATGATAGTATACCCTACTCTGCATATAATAGTAAATACTGCAAAAAAATTTTTAGTTTTTTTTTCGAGAATTAAGACATAAAGAAACGGGCTGCACAGAAATACCAAGCGTAAAAACTGAGTTAAAACCGAAAAAAAATGTACATATTGGTTTCGATTGGAAGTGAACAAACGAGATTAATAGTTTACTCCCCCTGCCCCCCAGCCCTGGCTTCATATCATTATGACATTTTCAATGGCAGCAGTCATTCCTGTATCGCATTTAGATATAGGTAATGAGATGTACTCACAGATCATGAAATATTATCAATACATTTTAGAAACAGTTTCTTTTCTGAAAAATGATAGATTTTTTTTAAAAAATATTTTCTTTCATGCTAGCAAGAATTTTAACGTCACAGAGTAGTTTTGTCAATATTTCCATCAATGATATGTATATATTTTAAAATACTATATACAGTACACAATATAATTATATTCCAGTATTGTTTCAAACTTTTGCTGCAATATGTTTGAAAAACATCTGTTTTGTCAACATGCATAATGACACTTTTGATAAACCTATATTTGCGATTTTGACGTTTACCAACACAGATTTTCGAGATTTGTCCCATAAAGCCAATGAAATTAATATTAGTTTTCGGTATCTGGCAACGCTGTGAACAGTGATAACAGAAACACTGCAAAATAATTGTGACAGCA
>JAGDQP010009894.1:0-42639 GCA_022664845.1 Lepisma saccharinum
AGTATATCTAGCAGTTGGATTACCGGGCCACCCATCAATACGTCGCTCCTAAAAACTAGCAACTTCAAAGTTACAAATTCTCTAGGAGTGGACAAAAGCGACACTACAAACTCATTCGCTGTATTGAATACGTGGGCAGCTCTTTGAATGTTGAACACCATCTCAGGGAATATTTATCTCCTAAAGATATAAGCTTAAGTTAGGGACAAAAATTATGCTTTGTTTCTACTGCCATAAAAGACAGGTTAGAATATTTTTAGGTCTTTACTCATATTTGGATCAGACCCACCACGGGAACTAAATTATTCCATCACCATTTTCTTCGTTCACGCAAACTCCATGATCATTTTCTTTACAAGATCGCCCGATAATTACATAATATTAAGGCCTACATAAAATAAATATATTAAAGTATTCAACTACATAGTATGAAGTTAACTTACCTTATTTTACTCTTTATTTCACTCCTCTCGTTGTGCATTTCTGCTGTACAGGTGAAAAAAGATAAACTAGATGGCGCAGTGAATGTAAGTCTCGTCGTAAAAGATAACAGATTACCTGTGTTGCCAGTACAACATTTGAAAAAACAGACAAAAACAACAGAGAGAAATTCTATTTAACACCAGGAGACAATAGCAAATTCTTAGGGCTGATTTTCAAATACGTTTGCGTTGCTTGCGATTTGGGTGAATAGACAATTGAAAGACACGTTACAACATGTAATAAACACACCACAAAACACCACGTGTTTCAATTGGCTATTCACCTAAGTCGCAAACAAAGCAAGCTTTCATGAAAATGAGCCCTTACCGAGCCGCTGTAGCTCAGTGGTATGTCGGTCCAGATTGCTGAGTGACTAGTGCGATAGTCTACCGACCCAAGGATCGTGGGCTCGAATCCTGCCTCGGGCATGGAAGTTTGTGAGTATGTTTTAACAATACATACAACACAGTTTTGAACAGTTGAGAACATTACATAATAAAGCCGCTTAGGTCAAATTAAAAAAAAAAATTATAGCGTTGGCGTAGCATTCGGGAGGTCATGGGTTCGATCCCAGTGGACGACCATCATGACTGAGGTCTTTCCAGGTTTTTCCTCAGTCACACCAGGCAAAGGCCGGAATGACACCTTCAACATAGGCCCTGACAAATCCTTTCCCCTTCCCTATCCCGCCTTGAGCCTTAGATGCCTAAAGGCCTTAAATACATAAAATTCAATAGCAAATTATTTTTAAAGCAATGTTTCTATTAAATAATAAAGTATTTAATGAATATTAACGTGATATTAAAGATGTCGATTATTGTTTGACTTCCAATTAGTATTTGAACGCAAGCCTGGAAGTAGAAAAAACATCGGCAAGTAGTAAAACATCGCAACGCTTTGGTTTCGCTTTTCGGAAGCCCTGAGTTCAATACCAGAAGCCAACCATCCTAATTAAGGATTTCCAATGTTTTCCTGAGACGCACCAGACAAATGCTGATAAAGTATCCTTAACTACGGCCTGCACCCTTTCCTCTACACTATCACGGTCAGAACCATTCAGAGATGAATGAATTAAATTCGAGAAGTAAGTAGGAGGAACTGAATTCTTATTTTCGACCTTGAGGAAACTTTGGCTCAGGCCGAAGGAAGGATGATGAGAAACTTTGTGGAATGAAGAAAGTGGAAGGAACCGGGAGAACCCCGTGAAAAGTGTAGACAGTGCAAAAAGGAAATCTAGTGTTAAAACAGTAGTCCTGGCAACGATACATGAAACACCTGTGTATAGAATATTATCTAAATCAAAACAGGGTAAGAAAGTGGCGCATTAAAAAATCAATAATCCAAACCAGTTTCGAAAGAAATAGACTTTTTTTTACACACACATTGCGCATATAACAAGTGTATTTGAATATTTCACCATTCAATATTACATGGAAGAAAACTTTTTTTTTTACCTTTAGTTTTAAGAGGCACGAAAAAGATAATGTTTTAATAATAATCATAATAATACAGCTGCCGTGATTATGAGGCCTCCGTACCAACGCTGCGTCTGTGTGTTCTAATATTTTTATATTGCTGAACAAATGACAAGAAATAATGAAATTTTCGAAAGCGAGCCCAATAATACTTGTGAATGTGAATGAAATGAACTGCCTGATATTTTCACTGTTTATTTTTGCTAAGAAATTAGAAACCCGAAATTGCATAGGCGTATAAAGTGGTAAATTACGCGTATTCTAATTTCTCATAGATAATGTCAAAATCTCAGACAGTTCATTTTATTCACATACGCAAATAATACTGGGCGTTTTCCGAAATTTCGTTATTGCTTTTCATTTGTACAGATCCTTAAACATATGAAACCTCACACACACAAGAAGCAACGTTGGTACGGAGGCATCTTAATTTTTCTCACTTCGGAATGGAATTTGGTGCTCTCATACTGCCGGCAATTTGGCCTGAAGTTTTCAAGGGGTTTCTTCAGTCCCACAAGGTGAATGTCAGGGTGGTACCTCAACTGAAGGCTTGACCGATTAATACGTAAACTTAGTACGTAAAGCATTAAAGTCATCCTCAAGGCTGGATTTAAAAAAACGTTTCATGAGCATAAATAAGTCATACAAACTGAAAATTATGTTAGTCCCTGCTTTTCTTGAAAAAATATGACGAGACACAAATACAAATTATATAGAGTTTAATGTGAACTATTTCTGGCGTATAATGTATGGACTTAGATAATTACAAAATTAGTTAACGTAAAAAAGTGTACAAAAGTGTACAAATATGTACAGTAGGTGAGAATAAAGTATACCAGATATTGTGTCTCGTTTGTGCTAAAAAATGTTCACATTCTGCACTAAGAAAAATAGTGCTTTAAAGGTGCTGAAAAAGTATATACAAATTATTACAATTTTGCTTGGAACACATTCGAACACTTTCACAGCATTTTTTTACATAATTCGTACACTTTTAAAACAGATTCCCGCTTTTGAAAGTGCCCTGAAAGTGTAAGAAAGTGTTTTTTTTTACAGTGTAGGTATCAGTTTTCTTTGAACATTATTTCCGGTATGTCTCATCATAAGAATATTTCGTTATGAAACGAGCACGAGTTGAAAAAATTTAATTGACTCTTTAGTGTGCGTTCTTCTGTTGTATTGTGCAATTTTATTATCTATGTGTTGTGTTGCCATAGAGTCAGACTATTTTCGTCCTTGGTTACATGGACATTACATGGAGAGTGATCCAATTACGGAGCGAGCATATCATAATTCCACGCTGCTCAGTACTGTTTGGAATTAAAAGGCCAAAAAAATATTGTTTAAATAGAATTGATAATCTAAACTAGATCAGTTCGAAAGTACAGGAACAACTGTGCCTGAGATTGAGATGCCAACATGCTATAAATAAAATTCAAATACAAATCATGAAAACTTTTTCATGGCTTCTATTAATTTTAAAATGGCTGTCTCCAAGTAGAAGAAAGTCATTTTAATGTTTTAAAAGAAAAACTTAATTTGCAATTTCTTTTTCCTTCCTAATTTTATGCTCTCCTATTAGCTGTATTATAAGAATTAATTTCTGCTTATGAGGTGACACTACTTAAGATTTTTACTAATGATAATATGTTCAGGCAAGTTTTTATCTTTTGTGATTTGTCTGTTTACATCTGGCGAATTTAAGCTTTTGAATAGAAATTTGAAATAATTACGAATATTCCCTGGGGCTATTTTGATTCTGAGGACGAAAGATAAGATGCATTTACTGCTAATATTGCTTAATTCTTATTGTAATGTTAACAACATATTTCGTAAAAACAAGAAACCTACGATAATGAACTTTTTAATCTGAGTTGGCTACGCAAGATGCCCAATAGCTTTCTTCGCATGATCGGTTTCAAGTCTGACAGTACTTGTATCGCATTACAGTGGCATGCAGGATGGGGCGGGTGCAATCTAGATCTGAAATGTGAAAGTAGGACGTTAAGATTTTGAGCTGACAGAAAGTACAGTTCGCTTTCATAATCAATTGTATTCTGGTACTAACTTCCTTATTGAATACACGGTTATTAACTTCCTTAATGCACACACGGTTACTCAATGTGAAGTAACAACGTCCAACAACGATGCAGCAGAAATTCCCTCAACAACATTTCAGTTCTGGATAAACGAATTAGATATAGCAGCGTTCTTCTGAATATTAACTAAATCTGCAGTGAATAATTCGCGGTTCCGAGAAGGTCCTTAATTTCTCCAAGAATGTCTCTCTCGTCAACTTACGTTCCTAACTAACACTTAGACAAATACATTAGTTATGTCATCTTCTAGAATCCCAATAAGGAGTTAGGGTGTTCCGCCCAGGAACTTGGGCTTTGCCACTGTCGGGGCTACGACTAACTGCCGCTGATCTTATGTAGGGTTCAGATCTTATGTATATTATATACATACTCAATTCCATGATTTGTTTATCATAGCAACCTAGCGCATAATTTGATATACGTAACTGTTGCAGCACGCAACTTCATTAATTATTCTGGTGTTCATTTCTTTTCTGAACTGTCAGCTCAAGATTCCATAGAACCGATTTACACTCTATTGCAGAAGCTGCAATCTAAAACAATGAACCATACAGTACAGCATATACAAATCAGTATTGAAACATTGACTGTAAGGGGTCCTTTTGTACCTGAAGAATCTGCAACCGTTACTGATAAAATATATATATGAAAGTTGCAGCTGTGCGTTCAAATCTCAAGAAATCCCATTACATAACTTCTCACGGTCGCTCTTGCAGGTTCGAAGCTCGATGCCTTTTGATAACCTATACCTAATAAAGTACCCCAAAGCTACACCGTAGTGGTGACACAAAGCGAAGTTTGTAGAGAAATTTATCCACAATTGCTGCGGCGCTTTTCAACAGCGTGGGCAATGCAGACAATTCCTTCACTACGTCTAGCTATAAAAGAAGACGGAGAAATATCACAACAAAATAAGTTTATTTAATAGAGGATTTAAACATAATACATTTGCGTCTTGATTACCTCTGCATCTTTTTTTTTTTTTTTTTTTTTTTTTTTTTAACCTAGCCACAGCTAGGACCCACCAGAGGGCTGAACCCTATATTTAGGGAAGGGGTTTTAGGTTACTGGGAGATATGTATTTATAAGGTTGTTGGATTAAGAGTTGTTTATGTATTGCAATAATTTATTTATTTATTCTAATCATAATTTATCACTGGCCAGCTTTGCTCATAATCATACTATTTAGGTAGGATTATTTATGATTATGGGATGAGAGATGAAAATGAGGTGACACACGTTACACGTCACAACACTTCAGTACACTTAAAAGCGAATGATAGTTTTCTTCTTGTCCAGGGGAGACTCTGGACAATATGATTGACAGGTGATCAATATGATAGTACATTTATGATCACTGTTCAACGTATGAAGGTGCAAGATAATGAGGCATATCTGGAATGCTGTGTGCTGAAGCAAGCGCAAAGTCTGGATGATTTGGTGTGATTTTATATTGGTATAAAGTGAAAAGCAGGGAGAGGTGTGTATGTGTATTTTGTTCTGTCGGATGATGTATTTTGTGAGAATGTAGTATATCATGGAAGAGAAGATGGTTCATTTCGAGGCGTTTGTGAATGTATTGGATTCGCAGATCTTCTAAATGCAATAGGAGGTGAGGGAATGTTCTGCAGTCATATAAGTCTTGAGTCGGACTGGGGAGTTTCACTCTGTAAGCAATGCGTAGTGCATGTCGTTCCAATATTTGAAGTTTCTTGCAGAAGTTTTGGTTGGCGGCAATCCAGGTTGTGAATCCATAAGTAAGGACAGGTCGGAGGAATGCTTTATATGTATTAATTACAGTGTGTGGTTTAAGACCCCAAGTGGTGCCTGTTAGTCGTTTGAGCAGATTTAGTCTATTGTAGGCTTTACTAATGACCTTTTGTAGATGAGGGCGCCATGTTAATTGATGATCGAGAAATGACTTGCTTGGAGCATGGGATGGGCGTATGATTGATGGTGAGAGTGAGTTTGGTTGGATTTCGTTTAACACGAGAACGGCGTTTAGGAGGGATAAAGACAATGGCTTGTGTTTTATGAGAATTAATCGTTAGACCCCATTCGTTGCACCATGATGAGAAGGTATGTATAGCTTCATTCATAGTTCGGTTGATATGTTGGATTGATTTACTAAAGGCGAGGAAGGCGGTGTCATCTGCGTATTGAACAATGTGGATATTAGGAGGTAAGGGTGGAAGATCTGCAACAAATAGTAAATACAAGAGTGGAGAAAGTGTGGAACCTTGAGGGACACCACAATGTAGAAAGATAGGATGTGAGGTGCCAGAGTTTATCGAGATATATGCAATACTGTTGATTAAGAAGTTAAAGACAAATATGATGATTGTGATGGGAAGGCGGAAGTGTTGAAGTTTCCAGAGTAGTGCTGTGTGCCAAACCCTATCGAATGTTTTCTCTAGGTCAAATAGTACAAGACATGAAGGATGTGAAATATTGAAGTGATTAGAAATTGTGTTGGTGAGACGTAGAAGTTGATCATTGGCACTGAAAGATGGACGGAAGCCGGTTTGGTGAAGAGGAAGTAGGTTGAATTGGTCTAAATGTTTGTGGAGGCTTTTTGCAAGGATATTTTTCTAGGGTTTTACTAAGAGTGGAAGTCAGTTGGATGGAACGATATGACGAAACTGCATGTGGAGGTTTTTGAGGTTTAGGAAACATGAGTGTTTTGGAAGTTTTCCAGGTAAGGGGAAAATAGCCGGTACGGAGGATAAAAGTATATATAGTGGCGAGTAGTTGTAGAAAACAGAAGGGTGCTTCAATGATATGGCGGTATGTGATAGTGTCTATGCCAGGTGCAGAGTTTCTTTTGCGTGCTATGGCAGAACTGATGTCATCTGTGGTGATATGTTCTGTTAGAGGATGATCAGGAAGGTTATGATTAGGATGGGGCTGTAGATAGGGTGATGCTAAATTAAGGCGGTCTGCAGGGTGCCGTCTGAAAGGATTGATGGGTTGTATGGGTGTAAAGATGTCTTGCAGTTAACCAGCAAATGCGTCTGTTTTCTCTTCGTCAGTATGGAGTGCGTGGTCATTATGGATGAGAGAATATGGCGTTTTACTGTACTTGCCTGTGAGTGTATTAAACCTTTTCCAGTATATTGTTGGATGGCTTGTATCTGCGAGTTCGTTGCACGTTTTGACCCATTGTCTAAGCTTGTATGCTTTTATGTAGTTGTGTACTATCCGTTGTAATTGACGATGTAGTCTTAAGGATTCTGGATTGCCTGTGTTGCGGTAGTCTCGATATAATTGTCTGGATCCTCTTATTAGCGGTAAATATTGGGGTGGTAAATTAAGTCTGTATGGATGCATGCTACTTTTTGGTATGATTTTCTCAGTGGCTTGTTGGAAGGTGGTGTTTATGTTGTCTAGTATGCTATAGAGTTCATCTTCAGTGGCTGGTGATGCTTCAGGATTAATATTAGCTTGTATATAGTCTCGGTAACCAGTCCAGTTTGCTTTCTCATATCTGAGAGTTTGACGTGGAGTAGTATTTGGGTTTGAAAATGGTCTGCGTTGACAGTGAAGTGTAAGTTTAATGGGAGCATGGTCACTTCCGAGAAGATCAAGGACTTCTATGGTGCAGCGATGTGTCAAGTTGGTTGAGGTAATTACGACGTCTGGCATTGTGTTCGAGATAGGTCTTGTGGGTTGTGGAAGTTTATGGATAGTACCTGTTGTCTGAAATTCGATAAAGTTTGAAAAGTTAGTTTTCTCTCTGTCAGTGCGGCTGTGTATGTTTATTTCAGCCATAATAATGTAAGTCCTAAAATTATTGGATATGTATGTGAAAAAGTAATTTGGAAGAGGAAGGCCAGGTCGTACGTAAATGGTGGCTAGTGTTACATAGTTTTGGTTGAAATACAGTGTTGTTATGAGATATTCCGGTATGTTTGGTGTTTGGATGTGATTTTGCCGGTATACTATGTATGATGCAAATCTTATAGCTGTACCTCCGTTGGCTCGAAGTGCGGGAAGTTGGCTATCTTGTCTTAACATAGTGTAACTGGATATTTTGCATACGATTTTTGATGATAAGTTTGTTTCATTTAGTAAGAATGCGTTTATGTTTTCTTCCAATAGTAGTTGCTCAAATAATGGTTTGTTTTTTGGTAATGACCTGATATTTAGAAACAGAAATTTTATATCCATAATTACTAGCAAGATTGCAAGGAGTGTGAACAGTTTATACTTCTGTTGCAAGTGCATGTGCGTGAAAATGTGCATAAGGGCCTGAATAAGTTGCGTTGAAGTTGACGTTTAAGATTTTTTTGGCCGCGTGCTGTATTTGGTGAAGTTCGAAAGGTCTTTGAAACGGGTGAATGTTTTGCAGAGTGACTGTGATAAAAGTTAGTATTTTGTCTATGGTGATTGGTTGGTAGATAGAAGTTATTGGTGGAGTTGGTTGAGGTTGAGGTTCTGCTGTGCGGATGGGTACTATAAGTTCAGGTTTTGAGAGTTCTGGAGCAGGACGAGCTTTGCATCTGTAGCTAAAGGTAGGATGAGTTTCGCCGCATGTTGTGCATTTTGGCGGCTGCTGTAAGTTTGTATATGATTTGGTGTTATGTGACCTGAACAGAAACGGCATTTAGCGTTATTAGTGCATTTAGAAGTCGGATGGGAGTTATACTGTTGGCAACGTTCACGGCGAAGAGGTATTGGCGGCAGAGAGAGCGAGGGCTCAACACGATACCGTCTTCTGTATATGTATGCTCCGTTGGATAAGAGATCGTCTATTGTTTTCTGATGGTTAGTGAGAACTCTAATCATATATGTAGGCCCCCCCAGTTTTGTTTTTGATTCTAATGCATTTCACTATTGAGTACCCTTCCGCTTTCAATTCTTTCTACTTCTTCATCTGAATATGTAATATCGACTCCGCGTATGGCAACTGATAATGTTGTTTGCTTGCGTGTTGGTGGTGGTTGCTTATTGAATTTTTCTTCTAAGCGTGTCATGGTAGCATTTTCCCCAAAGATTTCATAGTTGTGTTTGTTACGTATTGTTAAGATAAGTTGGAGTCTAGAGATTGAATGATGATTCCGTTTTTGGTAGGTATGATCCGGTTAATCAAGTCTCTGTTGAAGTATTTAGTGAGTTGCTGTAGAAGAAGTTTCGGATTTTGAAATTTCGGATCATGCTGAGTGAGAAGAAAAGAATAGAATTTTGAGGTTTTAGCTGTCAGATCTAGAAATTGGTCCCTGTTAGTTATATCCATTGCATTATCGGATTCAGAGTCACTTAGAGTATGCGATTTCTTAGCCGGTGGTGATTGCGGTGTTTGTCTTCCTGATCTATTGTGCGGTGAACGTGATCGTGATGTCTTGTCCAAGTTGCGATGTTGACGACGGATTTCTTCTAAAGATGAGTACGGTGGAGGTCCTGTTACTACTGGTGGAAGTCTATGTTGCAATCCTTGTTCTGGTTCTGTCATGATAGTGATAAGTCTTGTTACTGTGATGAAGATAAACAGGGCCGTAGCCCAATACATATAAAGATGCAATCACTTGTTAGTAAGACCCTATCACTAAACAATGACGATGATAGTGATGATCAGTCTCTGTGCAATGACTGCTAGAAAAACTCGTTCTAACTTCCACCCTCCGACACTGAGCAATGACGTCTGTCCCAAAGTGACCGTACGCCTGTATATCTCGCTCGTGCGTCTGCTACACGATGTCCTCAAAACAGGTTAACTAACCACAGTTGGGCTAGGTAGTAGTTATGTGCATCTTGTACGTTACAAGTGCTACTTACATATCTAGTATATGCAATTAACTGGTAGACTTGAACTTTAGCTGCTCTGATTACATTTAAATTCAATATCTATTAAATTCGCAATTGCTTTTTAACTCATTTAAAACTAGTGCCAATGATTCCATATTGCACTTTACAATTAAATAAAACATAAAAAAGTTAGTTGATTCTCTTTTGCAGCGACAAAATTACAATCATCTAGCGAGCACCTCGGGAAACTCTTAATATATCGTTGGCAGTATAACGAGGTCATTACATGACAACAGGTCGCTCAATCTGGGATTTTAACAAAACTTGGTAGACCTGCAAAATTTGGACCGAAGATGGGCACCCGGGGAATGATATGCCACTTTTGATTTTACTTGGGAAGTCAACTTAACTTTGAACAGTTCATGATGAGTTATTTGCAACTACACATGTTGCTAGCTATATCTGCGAAACAAGAAAAAAAATCCAGTAATCTCCAACTAACAAGATACAGTCACTAGGTGACAGAACGCGATTTCGATGAAAATTCATATGTAGGGACAGTGCCTAGGGCTGATTTTCATGAAAGCTTGCGCTGCTTGCGATTTGGGTGAATAGCCAATTGACATACGTGTTACACGTAAAACACGCAATAGGGGGTCTTAAAACTTGATGGTTTCAGTGAACTTGAAGTTGCCGCAAGGAATGCAAGCTTTCATGAAAATCGACCTAACAACCCAAATTTTGACTGCTGTGGTCAACAAATAACAACAACAAGACCAAAAGAAGATGACACTTAGAAAGCAAGTAAATCGATAACAGAGTAAGAAAAACGTCTTTTTGTTTTACAAATTGGTAAGGGCTTGATTTCATGAAAGCTTGTGTTGCGTGTGATTTGGGTGAATGGCCAATTGAAACACGCGTTACATTTACCTTACAATAAAACACGTATTTCGATTGGCTACTCACTCTAATCGCAAGCAACGCAAGTTAACAGGGAAAAGAGCCCTAAGTCGGATAGGAAACACAAGTAAATGGATCTTAATGAAGTGAACTTATCGGTGGACCATTGAATTCGGAAAGGGCTAGCGTAAAGGTGGACACGTAAGAATGAAAGTTCTTCTGGTTCATTGAGTACAGCTTTGCAGGGAAGAATCTTAGTTTACTCTTTTGATGCGATTTATCTGGTAAAGAATATGAAATGCGAGAAGGGAAGTTTGTTTAAAACGGAAAACAAGTATCATATGTTTTCATTTATTTTCTACCATAGTTGGTGATATTGAGAGGTGATTATCATGAGAAGAATACTTTTACAGTTTATAACTGTTTTACATTTTTTTTAATATGTGGTATGGATGTATTTTTGCTGGTTTTAATATCCAAGTACAAGGAATGTACAGATTGTTTATGTACTTGTACTCGTTTTGAAGCAGTTGACTACCTTGTTAATTTGCACCGAAGATAGAGTCGTGCAACATATACGTTAGATTAGACATTCTGTTTGCACCGGTCTTTAACAGGAGGAAATTGGTACTATAATTCTAGGGTGATATTGGATAAGTTATTTCCAATGGACATATCAACTTTTGCCTTATCAGCCTAAAGTAGAATTTGTAATGTTTCAAGGGTGTAGATCACTGGCCCCTCTAGCCACAAGGCCATTCCGAGGGATCCGGCTCTCCAGGGTGCAGGTTCCTGTGTGGTTGTTACGAATACACCACGTTATAGGAACTACACCCTGGATACGCAGTTTCCTCGAAACAATCTTGCAGATCCGAAGTGAACCGCCTCCCCCCTCCTTTAGTGTGTTCTCATACAAGTATTTCCACGGAAGTGTAATTTATTGCATCTATACATTGCAATTAAGGGATTAACTATAGTAGTGACGCACCAATTTTTAGAAATTTACAGCAGGAATTGAGAAAATTGTGTGATGTTTGAGAGTATTAGGGAGGTAAATATTCATGTTGGTAACATTTGAAGTGAATGATGATATAGTTTTTAGTGTGTTTTGAACACGTTTTAGGACGCTCTGCATGTTGTGGCGGAAGGAACTATTTTGCGTAGAGTTACAGTTGTTGTCATGTGGAAGGCGGTAAGGCAGTGTTGAAATGGGGTGTTTTTGTGATGATTATGACATTTCTTGTGTTATTGTTATTGAATCGTATGGAAATGACGAGGGAAAGTGCATTTTGAAGGTTATTTAACAGAGTATTTATGTAAGGAAAGGAGAAGGCCCCGAAACAATTGTACACGACTTTCTAATGGAAATTGGGAGAGTTAACACTCCTGTGTGCTGAAGGTAAGTGTGAATATGTGTCAAAATATATTTTGTAAAGATACATGACCGCACCAAACTTTACCTAACCTCCACGTACATATGTTCAGTAATTTAAGATAATTTACGAAAAAGGAAATCGATTTTGGTTTGGTTTTAGTGATTTTAAAATTGGTGTGTCACTACTATAGTAATGCCCAATTAACTTTGTTCCAAATGAATACAAAGTGAAAATTTATACAATTTCATTCAATCATGATGTTATGGCTATAATGAATAGCTCATGAGTGGCAAATAATTTAGAAAAGTACTTCCTTAACAAGAACTCGTAGAACATACAGCTAATACCTAAAAACCGGCACTTCACGAACTACGATATCTGGAGAGTGATTTGCAAAAGTAAATAAACTAATTCTTACGCACAATGTTGAGAGTGAAAACTGAAAGAAACTAAACGAAATGAACATTCTCAAGAATTTGTTCGTGTATTTAATAGGGTGAGTGTACCAGTAATGGGCCACTTTCTACAAATGTCCTTGCAACAAGCCTAAGGAAGCAGATTTATATTATTATGATCAAATTATGCTGAAGTAGAGCAAGGTTTGAAATTCAACCCAAACATATTCTTCTTCTTGTAGTCTAATGTGAGTAAAGTACGAAGTTACACGTATGTGTGGGAGGGCTGTCCAAGATGTTATCCCGTGTGATATAGTGAAGAGTTTTGTTAAGTGTAATCCCAAGATACGGTATACAAGTAATATAAATTCAGGTTACTAATTATGAACAAATAAAAACATTCCTGCAGACAATATTGATTGGACTCTTGTATTATTATCGTTAAACCTAATGGTCCACCTTAGGTATATTTGAAAGACGTGAATCTAGTAGTGTCCAGGGAAAATAAGGCAACAGAAATGTCCTATGAATTCACCTTTCGGTTTAGGTTTGCTTTATCTACTCCAGCTTCCGAATCATATGTAAGCTATATACCACTCATTCTGCTCCAAATAATGCACGCAGCAATTCTATAAACACCAATCGACGACCAGCAATCCAAAAAAGTGATACGAATATGCATATTTTGCTATTTTTTCGTGCACTCAAAGTTGAAGAGGCAAAATCAGCCGCCATGCGGAAGAATACTAATGGCGGCACTTCGTGTTAGGGATCATACGTATTTTGCCACGAGAGCCACGAACAATATCTCCAGCGAGTGAAAAGGGGTTAGGTTTAGTAATTTTCTTTTATTATACGCCATGCCATCACCTTTAACGTTAACACTTTGTGTGTGTGTCTAGAATGTGGATGCAAGTAATTGGGCCCTCGGACTTTCCACTCTAATTTCACACTTCCATGACTCGAAACTTTGTTATATTTTGCGTTTTAGACTTCCACACACGTTGGAAAGATTGCTTTTCTTAACATTTTTTGGAGTAGATAAAGTAAACCGAACCGCACCTTTTCTTCACACTAGTTTGTTCTAGTCCTTAATACACAGGATCCAGTTGTGGATTATGTATGCATTTTTGCATTACTTGGCGGCTCACTACAAGGTTTAATTGCTGGAATGATATATCATGCTTCCTCCTCCCTTAGAATATTAATCAATTATATTTTTAAAAGAATGACTTACTGAGTCTTTCTGTATAGTATCTGTTTACTGCTGATATCATGTAACTAATCCGTGAGATCCGAAGTGCGTTGTGCATTGTGAACGAATTAGAGAAGAAATTATGTGCAAGGGATTGTGATACGAAAATAAAGATAACTGATATTAAGTTGCAAATAAAACGGAAAATAATTATAAACCCTAGGTACAAGGGAACAAACTCAACTCTGGAAGACCAAGGAAGGGACTGTGAGTGTTGAAGGAAACAACATAGGTACAACAGATATGGGCAAAAGTTTCGACGCATATCTGTAACGAAATTTTCTTATCACTAAAGGAGATATATTCGAATATTGTATATGTTTGTTGACTTGGAGAGGTATGTACAAGAACAAGATGTACTTTTGTGGAAAATATTATTCTGATATTTTGCTAAAGAAGAAGGATATTTAAACAAATATATAACGTTTCGTTGACAAGTCCAAAATTCCCACAAAGTTGTATAATTACCTCGTTTTATCCCGGAAAGGGATATTTTGTAACCCAATGGAATTATTAATCGTAATTATAATGTTGGTTCACAGATGTACAGATCTTGGCAAATTGAGGAAATATTCTCTACATACGTCAAAATTTTGTCCATAGCACGATGAACAAGTAATGCAGTATTTTTGTAAACAGGACAATCTGAAATTTCCTTTCTTTCTAATCATCGGATAGCAACCGACTTCGGAAATTATGCCTTTAATGTTCTTAATGTGTTAAAAGTCCCGAACGACAAAATCGCGACTAGAGTGTTGCGGAGAGTTCTTTCTGATTACGACAAATTTTTCTTCTCTCTAAAACCTTCCGTTTAACTTGATGAAGGATCAGTAGAGTTCCTTAATATGGTCATGAAAGATAACTGTCTTTCATATGTGTAGTTTCAAACTCATAATTAATGTTCTTAGATAAAGAATGAAATTGATTATATGGCGGTAACAGCACCATGGCTTACGCCCGTCCCGATACCGGGTCACCCCGTATCTTTTTCACGTCTGATCTCCTCAGAATTGACGAAATTTGAATGATTAAATGAAAATATTCAAAATTGATCAAAGTGACTTGTGAACTAAAAATTTATAGGGAGAAATACCTCCATGCGCACAGCTGCGACTTGCTAAATTAGTACTGTAATAGAATTTCAGTTAAACTTACTTACTCTATGGCTTACGGAACTCGCAAGTTCATCACCGTAGTAACAAACGATCGCCATCGGATTCTATCCTGGGCAAGAAAGATTAAGCTAGTTTTCATCACAAACACCTAGTTCTCGAAGATGTCTTCTAATATTGTCCTCCCAACGTTATATCGGTCTTCCCAATGGTCTCCTTCCAACCAGGTTAGAATATAATCTTCGTTTTTTCCCCATCCGAGCTACATGGCCTGCCCTGCCCACCTTAGTCGTCGCGATTTCATTATTTTTTACAACATCTGGTGAATCGTACAGTCCGTGAAGTTCTTCAAGATTATGCAGTCTTCTCCAGTCATCTCGTCTCGTTTCGGCCCATATATCTTTCTCAAAAGCTTATTTTCACACACTCGTAATTTATGTTCATTTGCTAGGGTAGTACTCCAACTTTCAATTATGCTAATTTACTTTCTCGAAGAATACGTGGCCCACTACTGGTACATTGTAGTCTCATTTTTGTTTCTTTAAAATTATGCGTAATCGTAATAATTGCTTAACATACGTATCATAGTTTTGATGTACATGAATCATAGTGCAGGAATGTCAAGGTAAAACTTCATTTCCTTATCTTATAACTTAATTAATAAATACTGTCTATGTAACCTTTAGAGGCCCATTACTGGTACACTCACCATATTCCAGATCCAGAACCATCAACACCTCCACACCGAGGATCTTAATCTTTATTTACTGATCGAAGCTTATTAAAGCTTCTTTGATCGAAACATATGTTATATGCTTATGCATAACATACATCATGTTATAGTGTTTGCTAGCTATTAATGTCTGAAAAACTATATGCTCACTATAGATCGAAACATTGATTAACTTTTGTTTACCTAGAAGTCATGAAATATGCCGGGCGTAAGCCGTTGTGCTGTTACCGCCCATAAACTTATTTTATCATGGAATATGCTCAGTGCAATGACTGCACTACAGAGCGAAATAGTGTTTATTGGATAATTCATTATTATTATAGCAATATTCTTGATTTTATCGTCTCTCAAATTCGCCATTCAGTCCCTCGACCATACTCTCCACACTTTCGACCTTCCAAAATTTTCCACATTTCAAGTTAATATTATCACTTTTTTTTTTGCACTAATGACAATAAACCACATGTTCTTTGTAATTTTCAAATAAAATATTACAATTTTGTATAAACCACTCTAAAAACAATTCACTGAAATTTATATGCATCTTTACATAACGACGTGATTTTGCTTTCCCTTCACACCGAAGAACACGTGGTGTAGCTGGAAGTCTAAGAAAGTGATACTGACAAGTGGTGGTGATGATTTTTTGTATTCAAGAACAGGAAAAGAGCAAAAACCGAAGTCAATAATAATTAAAATATCCTATGTTTATATACGTTATGTTAGTGTACATATTCAAAGCTGGTGGTTTTCCCTCGTTGACGATGAACGTAGTATGAAAAGCAAGTGAATCATTAGTATTGGATGGCTGGGGGTTTATTTAGTACACAACACAGCATACAGTATGGCGGACAACTTAAAAATAAATTCATAGTAAATTAACAAATAATTAGTTGATTAAAAAATGTACAATATAACATCCAATTAGTCGACCAACGGCAAATCCTAACCAAATAGCACATCATAATCACCACATTGGCATTTTTGAGAAGTTTTATGAAGCGGGTCAGTCATCTACACTCCAAACTATCCTGACGTTTCCAACCTACTGTAGCTTTACTTGTAAAAAGAAAGAAAGGCAAAAGGTGAAAAAAAAAACTATGGCAAATGGGACGTAAGGACTGGTGAAGGATGAGTACAAAGACGAGGCAGTATTACCAGGCGTGTTTATTTGAAGGAGAGGAAGGAAAATGCAGTTGTTTACATTATTGATAAGTGTAGATCCTACATTAGACGCGGTTTACATACATTTCTTCAGAGTGTACCACAAAGTACAGTTGTGGTAGGGGAGGAAATTACTTCCAAAAAAACTGGGGATAGAAATTAGGGGTATCCCGTGAGCAGCGATAACTTATCAGTTGTCTACTAGTGTTCACGTGCTTTTTTTTAAAACGCTGTGGCTACGCGCACGTCCGACGTTCGCCGTTGACAGCGCGTATATAACCCACTAATAGCACGTCACAGTTTGAATCGAGGCACTGACATGACGACAATTCCCACTACACGTTGCCCAAGTGTAAAACACAAAATTGGAGGATACGTAAGCACTATCGACGGTAAACGTCGGACTTGGCGCCTAGTCACAGCGTTTTTTTTTTTAAATATTGTGCAAACAAAGCAGCAGCAGAGTAGACAATTCAGATGGTTCGAAGTAAGCGACAAGATTAGCAGAGGTAACACAGCGTATTGCTTATTGTCATAGTTGTCACGTTGCTATCGTGATTCTCGTTTACTACTTAGTGGAATACTGTGGGATGATCATTAAAACCTAGCCGACACCAGTCATTGAGAGGAAACTTACACTTGTGAGAAATAATAGCAAGGAAGAAACCTATGGCCCAGCTCAGCGAGATACCGTGTCTCAGTAAAGCGTTGAATTCGAATTCAGAAAGTCATGGATTTTTCATGGTTTCCCTTGGACACACCAGGCAAATGGTGGGGTCATTCCTTAAATAAGGCCAGTACTAATTCCTTCTCTTTGTTGTTGCTAAGTTATCCAGTATAAAATGATCGTTTTGGGCTATATTTGGAGTTTGTTCAATAAACAGTAGAATAAAGCTGCTACCAGTAAACGTGTGGCGAGCGGGGAGGCCAGGCAATGTCACCGAACCGTGAGTTGACGGACTTGAAAGAAGCTCTAAGGAACGCCATGCTGTTGCGAGTCGTGTGAACGGTCTTCTTGTAACTACATATTCCAAGCCATCAAAGTTCCTCAAGCACAAAGGTTTGCGACATTGTCAGGTAATTGACTATGACTGTTTCACCTGTGTCGTTTTCGAATTAAAACGGACCCACATTCCGAATTGACCGACACCCACCACACAGTGACTTTCGGAGAATATAACGGTTGCTCCATATTTGTCTAAGGATGGATAGGTACCATATACTGTTTTTTCACAACTTCCGGTAATGCTTTACGGTTGCAAGAATTGGAGTACGACCCTAGCAGATGAACATAAGTTAAGAGTGTTTGAAATAAAGTATTGAGAAAAATATACGAGTTGAGATGACTGGGGAATGGAGGAGACTGCATAATGAAGAACTTCATGGACTTAAAATCTCACCCAATGTTATAAGAATAATGAAATCGCGACGACTAAGATGGGCAGGCCATGTAGCTCGGATGGGGGAGAAACGAAGAATATATTCCATCGTGGTTGGTAAGCCGGAGGGAAAGAGACCGTTGGGAAGACTGAGGCGACGTTGGGAGGATAATTAGAAGGGATCTTCGAGAAGTAGGTCTTTGTGATGAAAACTGTCTTCATCTTGCTCAGGATAGAATCCTGTAGAGAACGTTTGTTACTGCGGCGATGAACTTGTGAGTTCCGTAAGCCATTGAGTAAGTAAGTAAGTACCGGTACTGTCCAAACGAAAATGAGCGTCGTCACCCATGGCTAATAACATTTGCACAACAGAATCTTCTGCTACCATAGAACGCATAATAATGCAAATGTTCACTCGTGCCGGTCCATCTGCAAACAGTAGTTCGTAGGTCACTTAAATTTTGTATGGATGAAGATGCAATTCTCCTAATGTGCGTTCCAAAGACCTGTGGCATGGTCTCATCTTCGTGCCGCCGTGAGAGCAAGATAAAATGATAAGGAAGGGCCCGTTTAGTGCCGAATATCATCAAATGGTGTTTTATGCTCCCGCACTCTGCCTCGGAGACAAACTCTAGAGTGGTTTGTGTTCCATATTAATAGTATGTCCTGTCCTTAGAAGCTACGTATTCGACTAGGAAGAAATATGTCGTAAAAGTGGTTGATCGGAGAATATTTGAAATTAGAAATGTTGTATAACACTTTAGTTTTTAATTTGATTAAATGGGCTACAAAGGCAACTGTGGCTCAAGACCTTCGCATGTCGGAAGGATGACTTTCCTCAGCAGGTACGTTTCTTGGCGCAAGGATGGGGAAGAATCAGTCTATTTTGGTACCATCCTCGCTTTCACCTGGTAAAATGGAGATAAATCCTGCTGAACCTCAGTCAGATTGGCCGGTACAGTACCTGGTTTCCTCGGTACCGTTACAAAATTCGCGACAACAACCACTGGTCCACGGGAGTAATATATCACCTTTTAAATAAACATTTTGCGGTGCTCTTTGTTGTATTTATACTAGGCATATTGGCTACTTTCTTATCTGCCAGTTTCTATAATTGATTGATTGAATAGTTATTAACGTCTTGGCGACATTCTAAGGAGGGAATCCACAGATTTTGGTAAAGTGGTTTTCGAATGGACCTGTACGAGACTTGAACCCACCACCACCCTCAAAGAGTGCTCGTGTTACGCGTAATAGTTATGCCAAAATCTGGGATTTCTCGTCTGTCGTTTGACGTTATATGGCTGGGGTAATTTGTACCCAGGACATTTAGTAGTTCCCAAGACAGTGTTGAAATTTCAGTATTTTCCAGGGCAATGAGTGCTCCGAAGAACGTGTTGGTAATAGTCCAGGAGGTACACTTAAGCAGATCCTTGTTCCATATTAAGATATATTCGATACAATTCTTTAGTTCTTTCATTTTGTAATCAAGTTGCTTGAAATATCAAAAAGTGATACAACCTTGTGCAGACCTGCCAACTCTCACGCAAAATGTGAGAGTCACACGCATCCGAGCATCAACTCACGCAAAGAGCCCGCAAACTCACGGATTTTGAGAAAAAGTGCAAAATTTAAAGCTCACGCTGTAAAGTGAAAACGAAAAATTTGGACTTTCTAGAGTGACAGCATTGCAAGACATTGCGACATAGCTGATGGTAGCAACTCGATAGTTGCGCTTGTTTGTGGTATAAACAGAAAAAACAGAGAGAGAGAGTGGTTTAAAAGGGCTTTTGCCATTGGCCGGTGTACAACCTTCCAGTGAGTTTTTAAAGACTGCTTAAGCTACGAAGTTGTATAACGATGAAAAATAGTAGCTAGTAAAAATAACTATCTCACTCTATAAAAAAAAAGAATGTTTAGTATAATACCAAAAGTGGCTCAGTTTATGTTATACAAGAGGCTGTAATTGATTCTTTACACAAACCCGCGAAGTGGATGTACTTGTTTCATTATTTTCGCATGTTGACGATGGTTCAGTGTTATTTTTTTCTGGTAAAGACTGACAGGTTTCGTTCCGGAATAAGCGTTTTCAATTTTGATTAAAAAAGCAGTGTGTTAAACAGTATCAAAACTTCCACACCTGCTTTTCAAATGTGGAAGAGAAGCTGTAAAATGTACAGCAATAGAAATGGGTAGTGCTAAGTCTTAATCTATTGATTGTAAAGGAATTTAGGTTCTGCTGTAGTACGCTTCCGGCAGATCATTATGTACAAGGGTGCATTAATGAAGTGTTTCCTGAAGTTGCAATTTTATCAAAAAGAGAGTAAGGAGTTGTTTTCTGAATCGATTGTTCCATCGTTTAAAGCCTATGAAATTTATTGAAATTACTGGAGGGAATCAACTATAGATATTCCAGGATACCTTACATTTTTCTCGTTATTTTTCCAGGTACTCGCTAAGATGACTGACGAAGGCGGTACTGTTTCTCAGTACATGGGTAACGCTAGTGGCAATGTTTGTCAGTACGAAGGATGCAAAAATTCAAAACGGCGATGTCCTGAGATGGCATTCTTCAGTTTTCCAACTAAAGACCGTGACAGGTAAGTAAAGATAGCTTGTCCACTTTATTATAACAATACATGTATCTGTTTGGCTTGTATACTTGTTCATCTGTCACTTACATGTATTGGCGTAAAACAAACCCGCTGACCAACCCCAATTTATAATCCTGATGTATTACTAAATTTTGGTCATAGTAGGATTGATAATTTTCACAGGTCTCATGAAGGAAGAACAGATTTCACGAGCAGAGTGCGCTCAGCCTCCTTGGTGTAGTGATTACAGTAAGTGACTTGGTATCAGCAGTGGAACTGCTCGTGTAGGTTCGATTCCTGCTGCCTGCCATCATTTCTTAGGACTTTCATTATTTTCTCTCAGTTCCACCTGGTGGATGGCGGGATAGTACTTGACCTAAGACTCTGGTCGCTACCTTCTTCCTTGATTTTCCCGAACAGGTGTTCACCGAGAGGCATCTTCCCTCAGATTCAGTACGAGGAAGGCCAGTAGGAGGAATGATTTAGGAAGATGCATTAAAAAATGGCATATTGTACAACTGAGGCGGAGCCCGATTGGGGCTGTGCATATATGCTACGGCCAACCTTAAGCAGCGAGCTTCCTATTCGAATGATCAAATCGTTGGAAATATGTGTAGAGACCTTTCCAACGACTCCTAAACCGCCTTCCTAGCCCTAGTAATTCCTGAGTTGAAAACTGCCCCCCCTACCCTATACGCGTCAGGTGATCTGTACGGATTTAAACTCGTCTCGCCGAGACTTTTTAAACATCACAAGCACCTTCCTAGCCATGAGCTGCTGAAGCCTAAAAATGACTGGCAATAGTGATGGGATTGCTCTTGCGCTGTAACATCAACTAGTCTATTACCTAGCACCTACTCTTTCGCTAGTCAGCTATTGTGGTTCGTGTGTGTTATGATGACTGTAAGTAAACAATGCCGCCACTTGCAAAGATAATTTCTTAACGGAAAAGATCTGTGATTAGATTTCTTTACGGAAAAGGGCATAGTGCTGCCGAAATGTACCGGCAGCTGTGTGAAGTTTATGACTATGATGAGTGAAAGTAAAGTGCGGCAGTGGCGTAGAGCGTTCAGACCAACGACCTTGTTCAGCATCTGAATGATAAAATTCTAGAAAATCCAGACTTCTCACCTAGTGACGTCATCCTGCATCTCAACGATTTGGAGGAACGGAGGTGCAGGGCTGAATGAACTCCCAAGCGGTGTACTTCTATGTAAAGGCGTGGAAGTGGAAGTTTTAATGTACGTTTTTTCTTTTATCTTTTAACTCGCCTGATGATGCTTGTTTGGATCGAGTGAAATGTTGTGAGTAAGTTTTTTATTCGCATGTCCAGATGGCACTTTTAGACTTCAGCAGTAAGTGCCATGAAGTCTTATACAACCACTCTGTCGACAACTTTCAACTCAGGAACTACTAGTGCTAGGAAGGTAGTTGAGGTGTCGTTGGAAAGGTTTCGGCGAGGCCAGTTCAAACCCATATAGATCATACACATCGCAGGGGCAGGTCCGAAGATAGTGGGGAGCAATTTGCAACTTTGAAACTAGTAAGGCTAAGAAGATGGTTTAAGGTATCTTTGGAAAGGTCTTGGTGTCTGAGGTGTTGGAAAATTCGCGGCGAGACGAGTTTAAACCCTTATATATAATGCAGATCGTAGGGTAAGTCCAGATATACGAATGGGGGGGGGGGGGGATGATAGTGGACTTTCTACTGAGGAACTGCTCCTCTGTTAGGGCTAGAAGGTGATTGAGTTGTCGTTGGAAAAGTCTCGCGAGACGAGTTCAAATCCGTATATGAAATCCACATCACAGGGGAAGATCCCGAGATACCAGGAAGGGTAATTATCAACTCAGAAACTACTAGGGTTATTAAGGTGTTCCGGGTATCGTTGGAAGGGTCTCGCCTATTTTTGGAACGAAATATTGTTCATCCCAATAGTTTATTTGCTGCTGAAGTCTGGCGGTAGCATACAGATTCTGTGTCACACGATTAAAAACTTCCCGTGTAGATACAACAACCCATTTGCTTATTACTAGTAACACGAAGGTAAAACTTTATTTTTATATGGGCCAGTTTTAGTAACTTGGGACTTCGGTCCGTCACGATTTGCCCCTTCCGGGACTCGAACCCGGGACCGTTGAGTCGATAGCCTACCGCCGCAGACCGCTTGACCACCCGGCCGGCAGTAACACGAAGGCATGAAGGTGTTAAGGCTATATCGAAGAATGAGACGCTATATCTAGAGAGGTATGTCCTCTCCAGAAAGAGGTAGAATAAATATATGTGGACATTGCTATGTTGCCATAGTAGAGTTTAGTGTCGAATATTATGATGTGGCCTATGATTTAGAGTAGCGCTTTTCAACCTTTTAATACTCACGAATCGGCAAACTACAGAAGAAAAAAAAATCCTTCAAGAACCGGTAAGATCCTAGTAAATTAGAGGTTTATTTGACGTTCAAAAGAAATCAATACATCTTCAGATTTTATTTACGAGTTTTGGAAAGGAGATGTAAACTTGAATCTCAGTTTTCAGTTGTCGAAATCTATAAAATAAATGGAAGTGTTAAATAAAAATTAAATGTATTAATTTACCGAGGACCGGTACAATAATTTCGCGGACTGGCGGTTGAAAAACACTTATTTAAGAGTGATATTTTTATGGAAGAGCTGTTAAGACTTAGCATTGTCAGACATTTCGTATATGGATGAGGATAACTGAGCCGCTGTAGCTCAGTGGTAGAGCGGGATGTCCTGGGTTCGATCCCAGCGGCCAACCAACCTGACTGAGGTTTTTTCCAGAGTTTTTCCTCAGTCTCACTAGATAAATTCCTTGATGGTACCTTCAACATAGACTCTGGCCGACTCCTTTCCCCTCCCGTATCCCGGTCTGAACCTTAGATGCCTGAAGGCCATAAATAAAATTCAAACAATTGGTCAGGATAAGAAATATATGTAAATGAAGTTTATATCACAGTATCTTCTCTTTGTGAACATTAGGTGTTAAGGGTGTGTCATCTCGCAAGATAAAAGAACCTAGTTCTCATATTTGAATTTAGTTTTTAAGGCCTTCTCATATAATGGTGTTATATAGAGTCCACACGTGATCTCGTGGAACATAGTCTGTTGCGAATCACAATAAGTACATCACGAGTCGGCTGTATAAAGGACATTGAGGAATATAATCTACCCTTCAACATTACTCCATATTGACCCCCTAACATTTAACATTGAAACTAACATGCAATTAGGAGAGAACTGAACATGTTGGTTCATTTTTGATACTCTTCCTTACAATAATATATGAAACCATAGAAAAAAGTATCACGCCATACACGATATTTATTTTAAAAAAATCCTTTCGGCAGACCTACAGGCTGAGGTAGATTTCGAAGGGTTTTTGATTGAATTTATTGGGGTAAGTGCAGAATAAAAACACTTTAAGTAAATATACTTTTATCATTTTATTTTCATTATAAAATTATAAATACGGTAACTAATTACCCTAATAGGTTAACTAATTACCGTGCAAACTTTTTGTTATTAGAACTGAATGTAGTGATATTCCAATTGAAATTAACAGGCCCAAGGAGACCCGCCACCTTCCTTATATACCCCTAACGAAATATGAACGCTATCGAGAAACTAGTTATTGATTTATAGATTAATCATCAAGAGCTTTTCAACGTTACCCCACAAGACATGGTTTTAAAGATTTCGAATTTCCACCCCCTCCCTCACTTGTACCCCCACAACCCCTGAATCGTTGGTGTCACCGTAAACTTCTTAGGGAGTACTATAATTTATGCAGACAAAGTTTCCCTATAAACTCCATAGGGGCTGATATATATTCCCCCCCCCCCAACCACCCCCTTGAGCCGATGTTGTTCATTAACGAACTTAGCCGAATTATTTAGCCTAGAAAAAACATAATAAAATTTGGTTCAAATATCTTCAAAATTATGAACGCTAGCGTAATAATATATAAATCTCAATAGGTAGATTTTTCTTCGAAATCTACTTAAAAATGTTATTTGTTAAAGAAAGTAATACGATGTAATTTTGTTTCAGGTGCGTGCAGTGGTGTATGAATAGTGGGCGGGGTGATTTGCTTGACCTGCCTCCCGATGTTCTTGCTAAAAAACGCATTTGTGCGGACCACTTTGCACCTCAGGCATTTACAAATGAGCTACGAAAAAGTTTGAATTGGTTTGCTATTCCCGGGGCAGAGGGAATTGTAATACAGAATTTGGACAAAGAGCCACCAAAAGTAAGTAATGTGAATTCAATAGAATTGAAATTGTTTTATTGAAGTTGGGCGAAGTTCAGCCCATAGCTGTTCCACCACCTAACCTTTATCAGGATGGAAATTGTACAAAGTAATACAAAATACAGTTTTGGCAACGATAGAGTTAAAATAAAATAAAATGTAAGATTGGGATAGTGATAAATCGAAATATTAATATGGTGCAAATAAATGAGAATTGGGATAATCTAAAGCAACGATCTCCAACAAAAGATGGCAGCACTACCTCCGTATATGTCTAATGTATTTTCACTGTTACACGAAATTTCCTTCCTGTTCCTACAAATTCAAGCCTAGAGAGTTCAAACTTTCAGGGAAGAAAGTTCATAACCAATTCAAGAGCATGATCGATGCCGATTTTAAAATTTCTTTTATGTTCATTGTTGAAAGAGCTTCATTGTTATAGGTTTCGATATTCACAACAACAATGAAGGAAAACGAAAATAAAAGATCGGCATCGATCATGCTCTTGAATTGGTTATGAACTTTCTTCCCTGAAAGTTTGAACTCTGTAGGCTTGAATTTATAGGAGTAGCAAGGAAATTTCGTGCAACGATAAGAATACATTATACATATATGGAGATAGTGCTGCCATCTTTTGCTGGAGATCGTTGCTTTAGATTATCCTTAAATAGATGAAAGAAACTGTAACGAAAATACTATAAGATATAAGGTGTGTGTATCTGCCAATAAAAGAAATGATTTTACTATTATTGTTACTACACAACAACTAGCACACGAATACATGATAAGAAAATTTTGATTATCATTTTTATCATCATCGTTCTTGTTGTAGTAGTAGTAGTCGTCGTCGTGTAAAACTGGGAACGTTGAGTGAACTATGATACGTGTTGGGTATAGTTGGAAACATTCTCCGGAGTTGAAGTTTATTTGCAAAACAGAAAGCAGTGTTTTGTTCCAAGATTTTGAATACTAAGCCACAAGATCGTAGGTAACCTCTCCTACACTCAAAAAAATTATTGGTGTTTATTGCCACCCCAAAAGGTGTAATAGAACACACCAATTCCAGTGTTGGTTAACACCATCCGGGGTGTCCAGCACCGTTTCTGATGTTGACAAACACCTCTACCGGTATTCAGAAACACCGTTAAGAGTGTTAATAAACACCATTGAAGGTGTTCCCTAACACTTCTAGCGGTGCACTTTAACACTCCTAACAGTGTTTCTGAATACCGGTAGAGGTGTTTGTCAACACCAGAAACGGTGTTGGACACCCCAGATGGTGTTACCCCAGCACTGGAATTGGTGTTACCCCAGCACTGGAATTGGTGTAGAAATAGAGGTGTTCTATTACACCTTTTGGGGTGGCAGTAAACACCAATAATTTTTTTCCGTGTAGTATATTTTCGTTATTTAACTTTGGCATATGTTGCGATTTATGGAAACTAACACAAAATGTTATGCAAGCATTTTGTATGGACATTTCCTTACTTTGAGTTAAGCACGGTCCGTACATTTCACTAGGATGTTCATTCTACGTTTTGGAATTGACACAATTTTGTACTACAACGACTCACGTGTGCTAACTAACTGGAGAACATAATATAAGGATTGCTCAGTGCACAGTTATCATATCTCCCGTCAGTGTACCATTATATATGTATACGATTCTTGGCAGGTAAAAGGTATATAAGTATGTTTCATGCAGTAGCGGCTCGTGTCTCCAAAACTGGCGTTTCACTAATTGTAAATATATACTTCTAAAGGGGAAAAAAAATCATTAGTATGCTTTGAAAATTAGTTCTGTTAAAATTTTCAAAGCATATTAATGGTTTTTTCCTTAGAAGTATGTATTTAACTGTTACAATTGGTGAACCGCCAATTTTGAAGGTACGAGCCGCCACTGGTCTCATGCTTCTAGGTGCGTATATGAGTAATAAAGACGTGTTTCTTTGGAGATACCGACTCATGCAAACAGGAACATTGCACCGTTAGTGTGGAAAGGCGAGGGTTCTTTCGACAATCATCGTCGCGTTAAGAACACGTATTTTAAACAGTGATTAGGTCACACTACAGTGCATAATTAAGGTGAACGTTTTAGGACTGGAGGTTGGACTTGCCGTTCAATTAAGACATCCTACCGAGCCGCCGTAGCTCAGTGGTAGAGCGTTGGTATAGCATTCGGGAGGTCGTGGGTTCGATTCCAGCGGCCTACCATCCTGACTAAGGTTTTTTTTTCCTCAGTAACATCAGGGAAATGCCGGAATAGCACCTTCAACATAGGCCCTGACCGATACCTTTCCCATCCCCTATCCCGGCCTGAGCCTTAGATGCCTAAAGGCCATAAATAAAATTCAAAAATCTTAAAACTCACATCGTGTGATACATTGTACGTTATTGCAAGAGGGAGGTTCTGGACCAACCACCTAATAGCCCCGACATCTCTTATTACGTATTTTACTTGTGTGCGCCACTAAGAATAACCTTGAATAGAAAACACTATATTTCGGACGATGAGGCCAAGAGCGCTGTGACGAATTTGCTTCAGCACTATTCTCCAAATGTCTACACCAAGGTGTTTGATGTTCTTGTACATCGTTTGGACATATATCTAAACAGTAGAGGCGATTGCTTTTAGATATTTCTGTGTGCGTGCATTTTACAACTTTCGCCCTCTTTTCACATCCCACCCTTATAGAATATTTTTAGACTCTTGTATTCCATATGCCTAATGTTAAAACATGTATTTTGGTAAGTCTTAATTGTAATTAGTGATTAATTGTGGTTTATTGCCTATGCTAACACTGTTTTTTTTTTCATTATTATTATTATTACGAACTAGGATCTTCCACTAGTAGACTCCACTACCAACAGTTGTTCGTACAGAGGTTGCCAAAATAAAAGAAAACAAAATCCACCAATATCTTTCTTCAGATATCCAGTGAATAAGCCAGAAAGGTAAGTCCAAGAATGTGCGAGCTACACGTTGAAAAACTGCACGTTTTGTACACAGTATCATCATCATCATTATTATTAGTTGTTTCATGTGCTATCAGAGCTCGAAAATTCCGGGTCGCCATGGCGACTGGAAATATGTGTCTCGCGCCTAGCTTTAGTTAAACGTTAGTATTATCAGTTTTTAACTGCCAGGAGTTGTTTTTTATGTGCTTGGCGTGGATTGATTAAAAAATAATAATCCACACTGTCCAAAGAACCGTGGTCAATTGATATTTCAGTGCTCAAACTACAAGACATGTGCGTTGACATAAAACACAAATCTCCAACAAAAGATGGCAGCACTACCTCCGTATATGTCTAATGTATTTTCATTGTTACACGAAATTCCAATGTTGCTCCTAGAAATTCAAGCCTAAGAGTTCAAACTTTCAGGAAAGAAAGTTCATAACCAATTCAAGAGCATGATCGATGCCGATTTTTCATTTTCTCTTTTGTTCATTGTTGAAAGAGCATCATTGTTTTGATATTCACAACAACAATGAAGCGATTTCAACAATGAAGGAAAACGAAAATAAATCTTTAATCTTGAATTTGTAGGAGCAGCAAGGAAATTTCGTGCAACGATAAGAATACATTAGACATATACGGAGGTAGTGCTGTCATCTTCTGTTGGAGATCGTTGCTTTACACTATCCTTAAGAGGACTCCTCGCTGTAACCCCTCTTTTAAAACATTTTTAAAAATATTTCAAAAACTAAGAGCACTATCAAAAACGTAAGAACATAGCGCACTAGAGCTTACAAATTAGTATCACATTCAATGGACAACGATCTCGAGGTCTTGTTCATTGATGAGTGACACGTTTTCAAAGATTATGACGTATTTATTTAATTAAAGTCTCCGTACTAATCAATGGACAAGATTTAGAGATCGCTGTCCATTGTATTTCATAGTAATTTGTAAGTTCTAGTACGCTATGTTCTTACATTTTTGATAGTGCTCTTAGTTTCTGAAATATTTTGAAAAATGTTAATAATAGGGGAGTTGGAGCGAGGAGCCCTCTTAATATGGCGCCTGGCTTTCAGAACTGACGCTTAGGTCAGAACTGGCGCCTAGGCCCCTGATTATTGTTATCTCGCAGAAAGAATCGGGTACCTCGGGTTCAAATCCCAGTCAGGACACTGGTCACTGGTGACATTTCTCACAGTTACCGAACCGCCGTAGCTAAGTGGTAAAGCGTTGGCGTATCATTCGGGAGGTCGTGGGTTCGATTCCAGCGGCCGACCATCCTGACTAAGGTTTTTCCTGTCACATCAGGCAAATGTTGGGCTGGCACCTTTCCGAATCCTTTCCTCTCCCCTATCTCGGCTTTAGCCTAAGGTGTCTAAAGGTCATAAATAAAATTCAAATTCTCGCAGTGTTCCCATGCCTGGCGCTCTGAGGTGCACTCAGCTTTCTATCAAATTTAGTTTTTAGTGTCCTTGGTATTCCTGGGCACCTTTGGAGTTATAGGCGGTCAAGCATGGGGCTGACCACTTCTCATTTCATATGCAGCGCTTCTTCCACATTCTTCCAGTATTTTCTTGCAGCCCAGCCCTGACCCGGAAAACTGCTGACCCGGACCTCCACGGTTTGATACGAATTTGAATTTATTTGTAACCTTTTGGCATCTGGGTTTGATACGGTGGCAAGGAAAAAAAAATGTTTTGTATGGGCCATTTTTAGTAACTTTGACTTCGATGCGTCACGGTTATGAATGCGATGCTAGTTAAAATTCACATCCATGCCCCAGCCGGGATTCGAACCGGGAACCTTCGATCTGTGGCTTAGCGCCCCAAACCACACAGCTACCAGGCCGGCACAATAGCAAGAGATAATATGTAAATGCATTACATGTACACACTTGAATAGCTGAACATGTTTTTTAAAGTGTAGTGTGAATTTATGCCAATATTCGCTGTGTTTATTTATATATTTTTTATTACATTCAGTTTTACTGAGTATAAACAATAACCGTACAGTTTTTCTGTCTTTTTAAAAACAAATTTAAATACTTGGGAGCATACGTAACAAGCAAAAATGAGGTTACGGAAGAAATAAAAAGTCGCTTAGTATCGGGGAACGCATGTTTCTATTCAGTCCAAAAACTTCTAACATCGCGATTAATATCAAGGGAATTGAAATTAAAAATATACAGAACGGTTATTCTGCCGGTAATACTTTACGGTTGCGAAAGTTGGAGTACGACCCTAGCAGATGAACATAAATTACGTGTGTGAAAGATATACGGGACAAGATGACTGGAGAATGGAGGAGACTGAATAATGAAGAACTCCACGGACTGTACGGTTCACCAGATGTAAAAATAATGAAATCACGACGACTAAGGTGGGCAGGCCATGTAGCTCGGATGGGGGGAAAACGAAGGTTATATTCTATCCTGGTTGGAAGGATACCATTGGGAAGACCGAGACGTCGTTGGGAGGACAATATTAGAAGGGATCTTCGAGAAATAGGTGTTCGTGATGAAAACTGACTCGATATTACCAAGGATAGAATCCAATGGCGAACGATTGTTACTGTGGCGATGAACTTGCGAGTTCCGTAAGCCTAGAGTTAGTTAGTTAGTTTAAATATTTATGGCTCACGTCGTGACAGAGAAAGGGAAAAGGATACATGAAGGAGTCGGCCAGGAACCAGATTCAAGGTACCTTCCCAGCATTGTGTGACCGAGGAAAGTCTCTGGTAATCCGAACCTCAGGAAAAAATAGTTCACTTTGTGAGACTGAGGAAAAGCCTAGTAAGCCTCAACAAATATATCTGAAACAGTAAGTGATTGTTTAATACCGTAGAATGGGTTAACTTTGGCAGCAAAATACATTATTTATACTTTAACCCTGGAACTGGAACCACACGTAAAATTTACGTATTACAGGAATAATTTGTTTCTGGCCGTGCAGCGGTTGGCACTACTGATGAGCCAGCCCAGCTATGCTTTCCTCAGTTCTTTGGAAACAAAATTTTAGTTGATGTCGAGGTTCTCAGAAACTAGTTACATTTCTTTGTTTACAACCTGCCACGTTCTTCTTACGTTGGCGGTCCTAATCAGTGTAATTGAATTCTGAGGTCTAAAATCCAAAATTGATTATTAATTAAGGTAATCAAAAAGATGAAAATAAAAACCACAGTCAGTTACTTCTGCAGTTTGTTCTGACACGTAAATTTGACGTGTTGTTCGCAATAATCAAGTACTAACTTGAGTTCCAGTTCCAGGGTTAATATTTATCCTTATTTTTATAACTATCGCGCTACAGGGAACTGTGTATGAGGTTGTCATGGTATCAAAGTCTAACAGTGATTCAAGCCTTCCAGTTACCCCATTCAACGTTAATTTAATTTAATAGAGGAATTTTAAATAATTTAATATGTAACTGACCCTTACACATACCATTATTTCTTGAATATGGATCGCGACTTTCCAAACACACTGTATATTTTGTTCATTGTGTTATGTTCTTATTGTTTCCACAGACTCGAACAGTGGCTTGTGAACACAGGACGAGAGGATTTTCGTAATCTTCCATCGACTTTCGTACGAGATAGAAAAGTTTGTGCGAAACACTTCGCCGAGAAGGATCAGTATTCGGTTAATGGGAAATGGAAACTTTTTTGGTATGCAGTTCCTTATCCAGTGGACCAGTGTGCGGATCGGTCGGATAATGAGAGTAACAAACAGTCGTCATCGGAACGAGTAGCTGCCTCAGCGGGAACACTCAAGACCAGTGGTACGTCAAAAGTTACTCAGAAAAAGAGCACGAAACCACCTGGTAAGGATCAGTTTTGTACATGCCATTAAGAAATTTAGAATTTACTTTAATTGAGTCGTATTTGTGTCCTTTAGGGATCTTTGGCTCAGCAGTGGTAGGTAAGGGAAAGGGATTTGGGAACATACATTTCTCCTAGAACCGGCATTATCCTGATGTGACAGGGAAAACCCTTGAAAATCTTCAATACTAATGTTTGACCGCTGGATTCGAACCCTGGACCTACCAAATACAAAGCCAAAACTGTACCATCTGAGCAACGGCCACTCGGTAGGAAATTTTAAATCTGTCGACTGTGTAAATAAGTATAATGAATTTCGTTGTTTCGATTATTTTGCCTCGCTTTGTATGCATTAGAGACATTTTTTTTAAATTTCACTGATATTTTACCACAAGGTTTGGGTAAATATTAGCTAACCAGCTCCCGTAGTTCAAGCGGTAACGTCGCTGACTTGGAATCGGCAAAATGGGTAGGTAGGCGGGTTCAATCCACGGCCAACCATCCTGACTAAGGTTTTCCAGGTGCTGCCGGGATGGTATCTTAAGTAATGTCCTTTCCGATATTTTCCTCATCCTACCCTACTCTATCGCGAATTATTTATGCAGGAACATACTCACATAAATAATTATTCTAAAACCAATCAGCGACAGGTAACAGTTCTGCTGTTAAAACAGCAACTAGGGCATCAGATGCTTCATTCAATGCATTTATGGGAACACATGCTAAGGAAATTATCACCCTGGCTTTCAGTGCAAATTCTGGATCTGATGTGTACCTGCAGGAAAGGGATTCTGATGCTAGCTTCTTTTTCATGTTGCTTGTCAAGTGAAAGAGGCAGCCAAACTACTAAGCGTCATGAAATTTATTCTTCTTGTGCAGCCAAAATGCACTACTACTTCTACTGCCACTGATACTGCTACTTCAAAATCCTACGAGATTGAATCAGGTTCAAAAGTAGGCCATTTTGATTTGATACTATTAAATAATCTCTGGTATGTACGTCGTTGTTTATTTGGGAGCAGACAATATAAAACGGCAAAACATAGCCAGTATGTTTTCTATTCGAGGAAAAATTTGCGAAAATATTTCCTTTTCTATTTCTTTCAACGGGTGAAAGTTCTGCGTGATGTGTAAAAACTTTGCTTTGTTCAAGGTGTTAGTCTAGTTTTTGCCAAATTATTTGTGGAAGTTTTACAAGTTCAGTTGCTTTTTTTTTTACTTTATTCGAAGTTTGTAGTGCCTATTTTTGTGACTTCAGTGCCTATTTTCATGTTTTTAGAGCCTAAACATCCGGACACTAGTTATGAAATACATTATAACATATGTAGGTAGGTTAACCTATTTAGATCAACGGTTTTGCGCCTAAACGGCTGCTCTCAAATGTCATTAACCATAGACAAACTCAATAAAACTGAAAAGCAAGAAGACGTGGTATTCTTATTATTTTTCAATTAACCATACATGTCGTTCTTATTGCTAAAGGATAAGTAAGTTGATGTAACAAATACGTATACAAGAAATTCTTGAAAAAAAAAAAAAAAATGAAATCAAGTTGGTTTGTGCACAAAAGAAAGAAAAATTGACTCGTTATTTAGGATTTCAGATTTTTCTGCAAATCACCTTAACCTGGTATATTTTTGGAACCTGAACCTCTAATACTACTAGTAGCCGTTTTCTAGATTTAAGTGTCCCAAGTTACTTTTTGTGTGATTTTTAATTGATTTCTATGGTCCAAAAATATTTTTAAAAAAGGTTACTAGAAATGTAATTAATACGAACCAGTCAGAGTAATGATTTCGTCAAGTTTCCGAACAACCTATAACAATAGCATTAGCAACATTCGTTCACTTTAGTTACTAACGTACACTGCTATTTAAATTCCATTAAGGGTCAGTTCTACAATCGACCGCTAAACTTCTAGTCAGCGTTAAGTTAAGGCCAAGTCTGATTTTGGCCAATGAGAGTACGCAAAATGAGAGTTGGCCTCAACTTAGCGCTGACTAGGAGTTTAGCGGTCGATTGTAGAACTGACCCTAAATGTGCCTACATATTAAACTTTTTACCTTATTGTTGATCTTTTCCCTCTTCTCGAGCCTTTTTCAGTAGACGTTTGGTCTGCAGGAAGGCTTTCAAATGCCACTGCACATTCCGCTCCCGCTCTCTGCTTTGTAAGTTAGAAAGTTGAATTTTGATTTAGCTTTGCAAAATTCTATGCAATTTAGAGATTTTCTCCGCCAGATCTTTCTTGGAAAGCTGGCAGTATAAATTATGTGTGTTTGAAAATAAGGTTTTCAGAAAGGTATACGGGACTAGCTGACCGGAGAATGGAGAGAGACTACATAATGAAAATCTCCAAAGATTGTTTGATTCACCAGACATTTTATAAGAAAAATGAAATCACCAAGATCATAGCCCGGATGAAGGAAAAACAAAGTTTATATTCCATCTTGGGTGGTAAGCCGGAGGAAAAGAGCCCGTTGGGCAGACCGAGACGTCGTTGATATCACAATATTAGAAGATATCTTCTAGAGGTTGATGTTCAAGATGAATACTGGCTTCATGTTGCCCAGGATAGAATCCAGTGGCGAACGTTTGTTACTGCTGCGATGAACTTGCGAGTTCTGTAAGACTTAGAGTTAGTTGGTTTATCTAGCAACTAAAAATCGGAAATTGAGTCAAATTTACTGAAAGTTTAGTAGTTGTGAAAATGTCTTAAGATTGAAACCATCGGAATGATTGGAAGTTAAAAATTTAAATGAGAAAGCAGGATAAATTAGCGTCGGGCTTGACTGTTAAGTCGAACACAGGACATGACCATCAAAAGCAGGACTTGTCTTGCCAAAATGAGGACAAATGGCCACCCGAGTACCAATCGTTGCATTAATAGCATAAATCTTTAACCAGTTCCTATCATTTTTGTTAGCACCCCCGTGAATAGAAGAAGATATACAGTTTGTCCTGTCCCATACCCCTGGATCTCAGCAACTACAAGTTAAACAGAGATGAGCTGTAAACGGTTGGATTCCTCGTGGTCTGAAAGGTTGGGGGGGAAAACTATGACTTTGACTTTAAAACTGATAGGACCTTTTCATTTACTTAGTTTTCTCCGTATGTATTTTCATATGGTATCGGTATATCTATCTCTCCGCTTCGCCCTGTACAAGTCAGACATAAATTAGCCATACACCGGTGGATTCCTCATGGTCTGAAAGGATGGGGAAGACTACGACTTTCACTCTGCTTTTTTGGAGAGTTTGTAAAGACTCATTTGATTTTATACGGGGGCGCTTTGGTTTTGTCTATAATAAAACCATTACTTGGTTTGTTTTACTTTAAAATCCATATGACAGCAGCCAAAGAACTAAAAGTGAGAGAGAGTACACTTTTCACTACACTTTTACATATTACAAAATTTATTAGAAACTTCTTTTAGTTTCAACACGTCTACATACTAATCTTTTACCTACCGAGCACCCGTGGCTCAGTGGTAGAACGTTGGCTTAGCGTGCGAGAGGTTCTGGGATGGATCCTCCGAGCGGCTGACCATTTTGACAGAGGCTTTTCCTCAGTTATACCAGGAAAATGCTGGGATGGTACCTACAAAATAGGCCCTGGCCGTCTACCTTGCAACATCCTCTCTCCTCTACTATCCCGTGCTGAGCCTCATATGCCTAAAGATCTTAAAATATATTCAGATTCACAACTTTTACCTGTTCTTCATCTCTTAGGGTATCTAAAAAAAGCACCAGATATCTGAGGGCTTAATCTTGCGAACTGTTTATAACATCACTTTTGGTGTAATTAGAAGACATACACCTAACTTTCGGCTTCGAAGTAATTCCATGTTCAAGGAACAAGGTTTTTGGGATAAGTGAAAGGTAAATTAGAACGGAGTCAATTGAAATGTTACTTTTCGGCATCGTAATATTCTTTACTGCACTGAAGTGGTGCGGAACCAGTGTTTCCAGCTTGTGAAGGAGGAAGGCTCCATGGGAGTTGGCAACATGAAGCTCCCTAGCATCAGTCCGTCTTCTTTTCCTATTATGTGAACACGCTTTGGAGAAACGTTGCCACCTTTCTGTTGTGTTTGTGAGGCTTGTGTACATTGTCTTTTGCATCCTGACATAAGAGCATGATTTTTATATCTTATTTTACAATGTTCTTATATAATAGAATAGCCGGCCGGGTAGTCGTACGGTGTACGGTGGTAGGCCAACAATTCGAAGGCCCCGGGTTCGAGTCCCGGCAGGGGCATGGGTGTGGATTTTATTGGCTAAAGGGCAAATTGTGACGCGCCGGAGTCCAAAGTTTTTTGTATTAGAATAAAAAGACAGGCGTACATGAGGTCCACAATCACAATAAAAGGCGACAATGTTTCGCCAAAGGCGTGTTCACATAAAATATTGTAGAAGACTGACAGAGAGGGAGGGAAGGTACTGAGTTAAATAGTAAAATATAGTCAAAGTAAAGGCAGCTTTACTCCTTCACGAACTGGCAACATTGTCTCCGCGCCACTTGATCTTCCACTTCACTGCAGAAATTTATTTATTTTAAGGTCTTAGGCTTCTGAGGCTCAGGCCGGGATAGGGTGGCGGAAAGGATATTGGAAGGCAGACGGTCAGGACCTATTTTGTAGATACTATCCCAGCATTTCCCTGGTATGACTAAGGAAAAACCTCTGTCACGATGATCGGCCGTTGGGATCGAACCCAGGACCATCTGAATGCTAAGACAACGCTCTACCACTCAGCCACGGTCACTCGGTTTTACTGCAGGAAGAACGACAACCATGACAATGATGAAAAGCCTGTAGATACGTAACATTTTGTCTCTATTCTCGTTAATTGAATTCTTTTGAAGGTCCACTTCGATTTTTTGTAAAGTGGATTCGGAACCATTTCGTACAGTAGACGCTGGTGGGAATTCAACCCGCGACCACGCGCACTGACAGTCTCCATTCGCATATTTTAATTACACCGAAAGAGCTATTATTAATAGTTCGTGTGGTAAGCGTTTTGAAATATTATATCATTAGCGTTCATGTGAAGTCACTGTGCTTTTCAGTATATCTTCTTTGCCGTTAAATGATTAATAATAATAATAAGCTGTTTTGTTGACTGAAATTTCTTGAAGGTTTATTGTTGAACTGTGTATTTATTATTAGATATATCCGATTTTGAAAGAGATTCATTATTTTTTTCTCAGAAGGAATGAACATGGGACAGTTTTCGAGAACGGCAAACGCTAACGCTGCTCATGCATTGTGTAGCTATCATGGCTGTAGAAATTCACATCTTTCAACTCGGAATCCAAACGCACATATGTTCCGTTATCCGTACAAACAGGTGGAAAGGTGAGTGCGGTAAATGAGTGTGTTTTGTTAACAGGATGTATAAAATAGTAATTTTTCACTGTATTACACCCAGCTCCTGTGGTGCAAGAGTGATAGGTCATTTCCTATAATTAACATGGGACATAATAGGCGTAGCAGAATGACAAAACTTTCGCTATAAAGACTTTGTTGCTGATTTTATAACATTTTACTGGCGCTATACGCTTCCCGTCTTTTCTTCCGTTATTGGAATACTTCCTGGACCCTCTGCGTAGTTCAGTAAACAGGAAAAGGTCTGCTGGGCCTAAGTCGGGACAATAAACTGGATGCGACACGAGCACAAGAAATTTAGATAGATCCTTCATGAAATAAGTTGTGATGTTTTTGCATAAATGTCCACGTCTCATCTTGCGTTCTGAATGGAATTCAAGGAATAATGGATACTTATCCCCACAATTATGTCAAATCGGGAAACTGGATATCCAAACAGAAATTATAAAAAAAAAGTGCTGCGTTTCTACCATCGTACCGTACCCACAATAATATCGTTTGACGCAGCCGTTTCTCCATGATGCGATAAAAAAAATGTACTTTCGATTTGATGTAGAGTCTGTTTAGTTCGTACGTCACTTTTCTCTGTTTTATGCTATCAAGTATGCTCCCTGTTCAAACAAGTGATGCATCATTCTTTGAATAAATATATATAGGGTGCCCAGCCGTCTGGAAAAGTCAGGGAATTTAGTTGGTCAATGAACAGTCATGGATTTCTTCGTGTTCTGCCCAATTTGTGGATGTTCCTGCGCGTGGAGCGGAGCAGAGAAAGGTGTTGCACATGCTTGCAGGCAATTGTGTTCAAGCTATAAACGGTCAGTCACCCCTACTTGTAACCTAACCAAAACTTCCATACGTTGACCCTGCTATTGCGTGTAGAAGGTAAAATTAAGCTTATTGTTGTATCATTTCCCTTAAATTAATGTGTCGATGACAATTTGGAGAAATGTGATTTTAGTCTAGAAAAGTGAGAGATGTCAGGCACTTTTTTTTTTGTTACTGCTCTCTGGACACCCTTACATCAAATGTGTATCTGAATGCCACTCAACTTTGTCATTTCTGAACGTGATTTTTTTTTTTTTTTTTTTTTAGTGAGATAATTTAGTTGGTCAGGGAAATGTGAAGTAATTTTTAATTTTGACCATAATTTCTCTATTCTTCCCTTAAGAGAGGAAAAATTGATAGTGAGATACATTGTGAGAAAGTGCTCAGTTTTAATAGTTAGCAACTCTTTATCTAAAATGTCACCTTTGATTTTATCTATAAGCTTCTAGCGCATAACTTCTTGACATGGTGGTCTTGTTTTCAGCTATAACACAATGTGAATTTATTTTATTGTATAGTTTTGAATTTATTTTGTGGCTCATCTCGGGATAGGGTTGGAAGAGGATGCTGGAAGGTAGTTGACCAGGGGCTAGTTTGTAGGGATATACCATCCCAACATTTGCTAGATATGACTGAGGAAAAAAAAAACCGTAGCAAAAAATCAATCAGGATGGGCGGCCGCTGAACTCGTTTCCCAGGACTATCCAATTGCCAAGCCAATGGTTCACTAACTGAGCTACTGCCTCTCGGTAGCTGTAACACAACGTTTCGTTTGTACGTACATGTGTGGTTAAAATTCCTTGTATTTCTTTGTTTGTCCGATTTCCCTGATATTCGACGTTACATCTTGTAGGGGAGAAATGTAAAAATCTGTTAATTCGGCCATATTTGTTTGTTTAGTAGAGGGACACAGGTAGAATCAAAACGACGTCTGGCAGCATGAAACTGTCTAAATATGGAGAATGATGCAGAATGATTGTGATTCGTAGCATTGTAGACCATGCTGTGAAATGTGACAACGCCGTAGAACGTTAACAGTTTTTGTTTTGGAAGAAACATAACGTAAGAGTGACAGCGTAGGACTTACAAGGAGACCGTGGGAGGAGAATCTACGTTCTGTAAGAGAGGTAATATCCAAACAATTAGCTGCCCATATGAACTAAAAGGTAGCGAGAGAAGGGGGTCGAATATTGGTCGATGTGTACATTTTTTTTCTTTTATGATTCAATCAGCTTCTGCTTCACTATCGTCCTGGAATGAAACACTGCTGAGTTGTAGCGTCACCTTCCATACCACAACACTTCTCGCCAGGAACGTATTTACGGGGTCTGGAACACCCGAAATTCACTTTTTTGTACAACAGGCAAAATTACAGGTATATGGAGTTTACAAAAAATATCCCTTAAATACGTTCCTGGCGAGAAGGTGACGCTACAACTGGGCAGTGTTTCATTCCAGGACGATAGTGAAGCAGAAGTGACTCCTTCTGATTGAATTTAGAAAAAATACACTTCGAATAATATTTCAGCCCCTATATCGGTACCTTGCAGTTCATGTGGGCAGCTAATATTTTGTATATTACCTCTCTATAGGACAAAGATTCTCCTAGAAAAATTTCAGGATGGGTTTCGATATGATCTTATTGACGGTTTCCTTGTTAGTCAACAGTTTATGTAGGGAAGGTAAAATCAGGCTTATTGTTCTATTTTTCTCTATGAAAGAAGTGTATCGTAATGTTTCCCTAGAGGGGGCGCCTTAATTACCACCACAATGCCCAGAATATCTGAGTCTGGCGCCGTTACTGGTTTATTTAGTTTATTAGGTAGAGCAAATGAAAAGGATCGTAGCTTGTCTTTTATCCCTTCACCTTTTATTATAAAAATTACAAGTCCACTAATTTAATAAAAAGAGTCTCCCGTACAAAACTATTGGAGACTTTTTGATGAGCTACAGTTGTATTTCAAATTACTTTCTTTCTCTTCAAACCGTTCCATGTTGCTGTTGACGTTGGCCCAGGCCCTCGTTGTCTGGCCGAGAAAGAAGACTCCCCATGCTTGTAGCAGGCTGGGGCCATATAAAGGAAAGTCCCATCCCGTAGCGGATCTGGACTTGGGGGATTTTGCCTATCTCGTAGCAAGGCGGTAGGAAGGTTGGTCCGTTCCGTAGCGGATCTGACCGATAAGGTAGGTTGGTTCATCCCGTAGCGGATCGAACCAGGGAGAGGGAGAGGAGTTGACATGACTATTCTTGGAACCAGGGCTTTTTCTGTGCTTCGACGCTTTTTATTCTATTTTGGTCCGCTGGCGCTGCAGTCCTGGGTATCGTCTGCACCTTCGGCCATCTTCGGTTGATTGTTGTCGGTCCTCTTCGTCTTCCATCATTACTATTTGTTTACTACCTGAAGCACGTGAATTTACACACATCACGTACTCTGTCTTCCTACTATTTATTTACAAACAAAGAGCACGTGGCTTGTCGCTCACTACGATAGCACAATCCACGGTACTTTCCAGTATTGACGACAATCTGAAAATGTGATTTTAGCCTGCAAAACAGGGAAAAGCCAGGGATTGTTTTGGTTATTGCTCACTGAATTATGACGTTATTCGCTAGGCAGTGAAATAACTCAGCTAGAATTGAATTCTTTAAGAAACACTTTCCACTTTGTACCATCACAGAGTTCCGTAAACATCATCGTTTCTTATTTCCAAAATTGTAATATTGTCTTTCGATAATCAAAAAACGAAACAAGTGGAAGGGGGAGCCTGAAAAAGGGCGTTAATAATGAATTGGCTTCTGATTAACAAGATTCTACACGCCCTTTCAATCTCTGAGGAACTGTTTGTTGCTAGAAGACAAGCTAAACTAAGACATCTTTATAATAGTTGGCGGACATGGTTTCGTATGGTTTAAACTTGCCTGCCGTATCTATCTATAATAATAGCAAAAAGTGTATTCCCTAAATTACCTCATACAATTTCTTTCAAGGGATTTGAGTTCACACATTTTTGACATATTCAGAAATTTAGTAGCTACACTTTTTTGTTTTCAGCATCCTCCCTCCCCCCTCCATATTGGGTTTATAGCATCCAAGTATCTTTTTGCTTTGAAAATAATGAATATAGTGCAACCCTTTTATAACAAATTTCAAGGGACCAAAAAAATGAGTTCTTTATATCCGAACTTCGTTGTATTTTTTCCGAATTACGGAAGAAAAAAAAAATGACTTGGTAAGAAGCAAAAACATTTAAAAAAGACTATACAGCAGTATAGCATTGCATCTGAAGGTGATTTAAACTTACAAACACGAGTTAAAATTCAACTTGCGGCGTGTAAATTCTTACAGCTACCGAGCAGCTTACAGCAACCGAAAGCACCTCACTCTCTCGTTACTTCTAACACAGTGATCTCCGCTGAAAACCGAGATTTATTTTTACCTTGGCTGTCATCCAAGTGGGAGAAGAAGGAGTGAGTCATGCCTGGCTTGCACAGCGAGAAACGGTGAAATTCCATCGTCTGAAAAGACAATGCGATTTAGTAAGTGTTGGATTTCTAATGTTTGGAGTTAAATGGGGAACAGCTGTGAAAACCAGTTTTGCGGAACCTGAGTAATGCTCCACGAGAAGCAGAGAGGGTGGTGGGTGGGTGGTGGAATTGACCTGCATACTTAGCTTGCAGCTGTGAACAAAAGAAAGTGGATTCCTCTGCTCTTCTCCACTCGCCCTGCTACAAAAAACAAGGAGAAGGGGTATTCACGGCCTTCAACCTTTTGTACTTCCGTTTTTACATGTAAACAATAGCCACGAAGAAGCGGAAAATGAATACGTCCGAAACATGAACCCATTCTGCTATAAGCGGTCTTGACGGGAAATATTGTTCGTTATATAACGGTCATTTCTTCCATGTTTTAAATAGGAAGGGTGACTAAGATTTCATTTATGCTCGCAATATCCAATAATTTGCTAGATCCGAGTTCGTTATAAGTGGGCTGCACTATAATAGTTCCATTAAAAGTAGACTGCAATGAGATGTAAAGATTACAAAGCTATCTATTTGCTAGCCCATGTAGTAAAGATTACAAAGTTGATCTACTTGATAGCACATTTAGCTCAAAACCCTTGAATATAAATCAGATCACAGTACAAGACATAAATTCTAGAGAAATGTGTGTGTTTTTATGGTACCCTTATTAGTATTCTGTGTATACTAAACCTTATATTAGTATTTTTTTTAAAAAAAGAATAATGTATAAGACATCATACTTAAAATGTTGTGTTCCAGAAATGATTCCTAAATAAATTATTTTACTTTTCGTTGTAGGTTAGAACAGTGGATTGTGAATTCCTTACGAGAAGATTTGCGTACACTTCCTGTTGAAGAAATAAAGGATCTGTTCGTGTGTGATTTCCATTTCTCGAAGGAAGATATGTATACTTCTTCAAGTGGAAAAGTCATGCTCTTTCGAAACACTATTCCACGAGCTGCAGGAATGATCCCAAGTGATACCACGGAAAGCAAATCTGCGAGTGGAAGCAGTTCGGGCAGTGTTCTAACGCCGACTTTATCCAAAAACTCTGGGATCAATCGAACTGACCAAGAGCAGAGGAGAATAACTAAGGATAATTCAGAGGTACCGCAGGCAGAAGAAAGGTAATAATGTTAATCACCGCCATTC
>JAGDQP010009894.1:42739-57502 GCA_022664845.1 Lepisma saccharinum
CCGCCATTCTTCTTCTTACTACTATTACTACTACTACCTTTTCTTTTTCTTTGTTTCTTTCTTGCTTGCATTCTTTCTTCCTTCCTTCCTTCCTTCCTTCCTTTCTTGGTTGCTTTCCTGCTTTCTTTCTTTCCTGCTTTCTTTCTTTCCTGCTTTCTTGCTTTCTTTCTTCCTTCCTTTCTTGCTTTCTTTCTTTCCTACTTTCTTTCTTTCGTGCTTTATTTCTTCCTTCCTTTCTTTCTTGGTTGCTTTCCTGCTTTCTTTCTTCCTTGCTTTCTTCCTTCCTTCCTTTCTTTCCTGCTTTCTTTCTTTCTTTCGATCTTCCTTGTTTTCTTTCGTGCTTTCTTTCTTCCTACTTTGCTTGCCTGCTTCCTTTCTTTCTTTCGTGCTTTCTTTCTTCCTTGCTTTTTTCTTTCTTTCTTTCGTGCTTTCTTCCTTCCTTCCTTTCTTGCTTGCTTTCTTTCTTTCGGTCTTCCTTGCTTTCTTCCTTTCTTGCTTGCTTTCAGTTTTCCTTGCTTTCTTTCGGCCTTTCTTTCTTCCTTCTTTGCTTTCTTTCTTGCTTCCTTCCGTGCTTGCTTTTTCTTGCTTTCTTCCTTCTATGCTTTCTTTCTTTCTTCCTTCCTTTTTTGCTTTCTTTCTTCCTTCCTTTTTTGCTTTCTTTCTTTCTTTCTTCTTTCCTTTCTTGCTTTCTTTCTTTCTTCCTTTCTTGCTTGCTTTCTTTTTTCGATCTTCCTTGCTTTCTTTCTTGCTTCCTTCTTTGCTTTCTTCCTTCCTTCCTTTCTTTCTTTCTTAATATGCATATATAGCTCATACTTTTGTCTTACTTCAGGAGAGCCACATTTGAAATATTTCTGTTTGTCAATCGTCAGGCTTTCGTGGAGTCCTTGTTTTCACCATACAAAGTGCATCGCGTTTAAAATTTCTGAGAACACTTTCAGCAATTTATTGCGCTTGGAATAAGTGATGTATTTTCTTATTTATATTATATAAGAGAGGAAACCTGAAAGTTTTACTTTAGTTTTTCATGAGGTGTGTAGTTTCATCATTTACCGTTAGTTGGCGCTGCCTCTCGTGCCACAAACATTGTCTTGTTGAAACATGTCGGCTTCAAGACTAGGAAGGTATTTTCTGTGTCATATTGTTCGGTAAGAACAAGTGTGCAGCGAACGTTAGAAAATGTCGATCTTCGTAAGCAAATAACCAGTTACTTGGATGACTATTTACAAGTTGGCATATGCAGTTTATAAAAATGGGTTGCTTGTGTTGGGAAAAAAGTAATGGCTGCCCTTATGTTAATGTTGATAATATGAAATAATACGTGGTTCCCTTATCGAATGTTTGCGAAGTGATCTGATGGAAAGAAATCTGATACATTTTTCCATGGTATTTAGAAGGGTCATTTTAAATGCAAGAATGATTTGCATGCCGTTCCTGTGCAGGTAATTGACCGAAAGTTTTGTAGGTCGAGATACCCTCAGACCCTCTGTCACGTATCCAGTGATTACCGAACCATTACACAGTGATTAAGAATAATAATAATAAAAAAAAAAAGCCACCAAAAATCGAAAATTCATCTTCACAGTAGGAAAAAAATCGTGTATAAATCTCTAGACAACAAGCTGGAGTATCTGTCTGCGAAAGAAATTATTCGTTATTTCTTCAACTATTCGTGCCGCAAAGTATGGTGTCTCAAACATGCACTTTTCGTGTTGCATTTTCCAGATATTTTAAAAAACATATTATTTTATTATTTTTTCGCAAGTCACTATGATTTGATGAAACAAGCCTCGTAACTTACCCCTAACCATTATACCAAGCTAGGAACACTGAGCAAGGAGCTAGGTCTCCTTAATAATAATAATAATAAAAAAAAAAAATCACCAAAGTTAGACACAAGAAAAGCACCAAACCTAGACCGAAATAATACTAAAGCGAGAAGGTCCTTGCTAATTGAAACTGCGAATTATTCGAATTATTTAAATTTTATTATGTTTTTGTAGCTGATGTAACGTTCAGTGTAATATTTAACTCTTGTAGGCAGTGTAATGTGTAATATCTTGAAGTGTAATCTCAGTGTAATGTGTAATATCTTGCAGGCAGATGGGAGATGATGAAACTCAGAAAGCACAAAGTCCAAGAACTTTCATTCACAGAAAATTGTGCAGCTATCGAGATTGTGTGAATGCTTCTCATTCAACCAAGAATCGGTCAGCTCATTTTTTCAGATACCCTGCAAAGAATGCAGAAAGGTGAGTAAATGTCGGCAAGCGCATATTTTTAGATATCTTGTAAATAATGCAGAAGGGTAATATTCGTTTGTTAGAAATGCTTTTTGGTAAACTTTTGTAAATTTACGTTTGGTTGCTTTAGTAACTAATGACTTAGGCCCATCTCTATTCTGTAAGCAGAAAAGTTTCTAAAATTCTCGAAAGTTTATGCCTCGGCTGCGATTCAGTTTTCAGACTGGCCTAACGCTTTAAATCACACGTCCAGCGCGGCTGATCTACAAGTGCTTGTGTAAGCACTGTATTTGTTTTACACTTTATTTCACCTATGTATACAGAATTTTCTTTCGTAGAGGGGGTTCACCAGTTCTTTTGTAGATAAAAGCTTGGTACTTATACGAAATGTACGTAATTACGCCTAAATTTTTACTCTTTTTACATAAAAATCGAAATTTTGGAGGGGGGTACGGTCACCCTGCGCTCTCCCTGTGACTACGCCTCTGGCACTAGGTACACAGAATCTTCAAGTATACTCAGCGTATTTCTCACATTATTTATTATTTTGATATGTGTTGGTACTGTTAGGCCTTTGGCTCTCAGACATGTAATGTGTTTATATAAATGATTCATGTATGCATTTGCGTATGTAACATGCATTTTCCAAAAGATCGTTTAAAGATGCATTTGCATATGCAATATATGAAGTGCATAACTATACGAGCCGTAATCATTACTATACTTTGTCCAAGGGCTTATGGTGGCTGACCTTGAAGAACTAAAAGGAACTGCAACAGGACAGCCAGTGAGAAGGGGAAGGGGAGAGGGGGCACCTTTGAACACGTTGTTGGGCAAATTTAATTTTGCTTCCTCACACTCAGAGGATTTGTTCAGAGAGATAAATAACATATGTATGGGGGCATATGCAGCTCGCCGAGGAAAATGACGTACTTCATTGTCATCTTAAAGCAAGGATAGGAACTGAGAGGATGTTCAAAGGTGCCCCCCTAGGGGTAGATTTGAACAAGGGTGGGGCAGCTTTGAACACATCCTTAATTTTATTATAAGATCATTTAATTTCTTAGTAATTGCTCCTAGATACAAATACAGAAGCAGAAGAAAGTAAACTGAAGTTTTACCAGCCATACAAAGAATATAAACCACGCAGTCTTTAATAAACGTTGAGCTTACTTGCTTGTTTCTTTATTGGTGTTATGAGGCTTGCATAAACTTTGAACTCGTACAAATTTTCTTAAAAATGCTACACATAGCCTAATTGAAATGCTTTTACACTGTTGATATGTTGCAAACTAATTTTTCTTCTCAACAGTAAGTTTTAGCTGTAAGGACATAAGCTGCTACCTTGTTCAAATCTACCCCCTCTTTTTGTTTCAAGCTGCCCCAGTACGTCCAATTACGCATATTTTGTTATTATGGGAGAAGGAGAAGGGTTATCAGAAAGCAAAAAGGACAATTTAATGCGTGAAGGAGTGTAGTTGCTTCGTAAGTTAACATGGGAAGATATACCACAGAAGCTTACAATCTGAGATTAATTTTTACTTTGGTAGCCACAACTTACATCAAGTACCATACTTCGCCAGGTAGCGCACACAAATGGTGAAGAACAAATGACAGCTGTGTGGCATGATGTTTGCAATTTATAACTATTGGACAAAAGAAATTTCGTTTTACAAATTAAAAGTTATCTCCACTGTTCTAAGGTATTCCCCGTTCAAATGTACGTTTTTCGGTCATGGATTCTGTAAAAGGGAAAACTGCAGATGGAATTTCAGTTTCCTTGAAGCGGTTGAAGTGCCATGTTTCACGCGCATTCGTTGCAACGAGAATACAGTTGCAGTCTATCGCAATGAGCTTAAACTGCCGAGCGCAGATGTGGCAGCGTTGTAGCGTTTATTTCATTCTTGGTCTTCGCAACTCACCCAGCTTCTGGGGAACCAGACGACAATTTTGTAAACGACGAACAAATACGGAGCTTTCCGATGGCGTCTGGAGGTATTTCATTGGATGTTGCTCACCTGCCATAAGCGAGTGGACAAATTATGGTTTCGTTTAAAGCGAAAGGTCCTTTACAACAACTTTAGCCCTCTCGATCCATCCCAATCTTGCGTATTCTTATGTGTTGTTGCATACAATTTATCTTCCTTAATGGTGTTGATCAGCCCTGACACTTACCATTGATTTATATAAGGACTGTTTTACTAGTCTTATTATTTCAGAAGTTGAATTTTCTGTTTCGCCTAGTTCTTCGGCGTACTTATTTTGACTTGCGTTTTAAAATTCAATACTATATCCATAGGCAATATATTTTGCCGTGTCCATACTTTATTTTATGTAGTTATTAGTAATAGACTACGTTCATATATTTGAAGAAACTTCATCTTTACAAAACTCGAAAGGTCAAAATAGTAACCAAGATAAATTATGTGAAAGAAGAACTTGAAAACCCCCACCTCTGAAGTATGGTACCGAGCCACCGTAGCTCAGTGCTAGAGCGTTGGCGTAGCATTCGGGAGGTCGTGAGTTCGATCCCAGTGGCCGACCATCCTGATAGGTTTTTTTCCTCCGTCACACCAGGCAATGGCACGTTCAACATAGGCCCGGACCGACACTTTTCCGAATCCTTTCCCCCTTCCGTATCCCGGCCTGGGTCTTAGATGCGTAAAGGTCATAAATAAAATTCAAATTCTGCATTTGTAGAATAAAATTCCGTGCGTAACACTTACTCAGTCTTTTTCTGAAGAATGCGTTGGAAGAGAGACGAGAATGTGTTGAAAACGAACTGCATTCCCAGCACCAAGAAACATCGAGAACGGTAGAGCGGTTGCTGGAATTGTTGCAATTCGTGGTAGTCATGTGATTAATACTGCTAGAATTGTGAATATCAGTATTTAGGAATATCTAAAGGTGTTTGGCACTTTGGCAGCGTTTGCCAACAGTTCGGGCTGAACCCACTTGAAAAAACCACTTATAACCCGTTTTTTTTTTTTTTTTTTCGTTAACTTTTGTTTTCAACGATTTCTCAGATGACGGAACGCCATAGAAGTGCATAATAATAGAATACAGACCACAACTGTCATTAAAAGTACAATAATATTACTGTTTAAAATTTAAAATATTTCGGTTTCGAAACACAAGGAAGAATCCGAGCTCAGTACACGAATACGAACTATTAAATAACATTTTTTCCAACTGTTGTTTTCGTAACCAACTGAAGCTATTAGCTCTTGTATCTAAACATCACTATGGTTATCCCGTCTGTTGCTGGTGGGCTGGACGGTCACGTGAAAGTGGGAAGGTTGAGCAGTACTTCAGAGCCTGCTCAGGCGAAACAGTGGCACCATCCGGAATGGGGTTCTTTCTATCTTGTTTTATTTCAGATGGCGTGGCACAGAGCCCGTACCTACAATTATCGTGGACTCCGAACCACACCACGGTTTGAATATGGTGCCTATGGTCGGTGCACATACCAAGTGAGGTCAGTCCACACAGAACAGGCTCGCTCCAAGCTTCCCCAGTCATACCAGGCAAATGTCGGGATAGTACTTTGAACTTCCCGCATCGTTTCCTCTACCCTACCCCGGCCTGAGCGATAGATACGTAACTGATCACCGCAGCAACAAATGTTCGGCATTGGATTCTATCCTGGGCAATATCATGCCAGTTTTCCCCGCGAAGATCCATTTTAACATCATCTCAACTGCGTCTCGGTCTTCCCAATGGCCTCTTTTCCTTAAAGACAATACTTAAATTCATATTCCACAGTAGTGACACACCGTTACTTACTGAGGTCTGTACACATGTGTACATTTACATGCATTCACATTTTATTTTTAAAACCCGAAAAACCCCAAGTGGACTTTTATTTCAAACCCTGCATTTTGGGCACTGTTTATTTGATAGTGACAATTTCAGAAATTAAACTGTTCTTCATTTGCCGTTCAGCCCGGATGTGAACCCACCGAACTTTTATTTGACTTTGAGAAGGAGTTTTTTTTTTTTTGTTTCTATATAAGGGAAATAATGAACGCGATCTTAATTGTATAGGATAATGATAGTGAAATTAATAAGTATTATGTACCGTAATTAAATTTTGGAACATTGCTTTTTGCTTCACTTTATCGTGTTTCACTTCATAATAATAAAAAGCAGAACACTATGGACCCAGCTCCCGTGATCTACAGGTTGCCGTCGTGGAAGCATTTAGGCATTATCAAGTGCATATCTATTTACGTGGACATTATTAGTTTGAATGTGGATGTTGTTGGTATAGTAATTTCCACGTAAGTTGGATGTACGCCTGATAAAGTCTATAGGCGAAACGTCTTGTATTGTAAATAGATAATCTTATTATATTATTTGTTGTTAAGTTGAAAGATGACCAGCAAAATTGGTCTCCATCGTAGCTAGCAATCAACTTTACCTGTTAATCTGTTGTGTATATGTTATATTGGTGTAAGGTGTTAAGTCCCTGTAATGATCAATATGTGAATTTTGAATTTAATTTGTAAGGCCTTTAGACAACTTTGGCTCAGGCCGGATGGATAAAGATGATTGGTAGAATGAAGGAAGTGGGAGTAAACGGAAGAACCCCCGAGTAAAACCCACGCATCGCACGGTGTTTGTCCACTACAAAACCCAGATGCCACGAGCAGGGATCGAACCGATGACCCTAAGCACCAGAGGTGAGTGTGCTCTACCATTGAGCCACCGCGGCCCAATGATCAATATGTGATTTATTGGTAAATATCCTGATATATATATTTTGATTGGTGTTATGCAAGTATGTTATACAGAATGTTCCTGGGATAATGGCAAAATTTTCGGTGTTTATGTACATCAAATCAAGTTTGTTTGAAGAAATTCCGAAATCTGATTAGTTTTGGAGATACAAGCGCTGAAAGTCAGGGCGGCATCGTCACAAGTGACGTCATAGCTCGATACATGATGACGTATGCGGTCCCGGTTGAGCAAATCACAGTCAAAGTAGTACCCGATACATCTATTTAAGCAATGGTTTTAATTGAGGGAGTGACGCGAAGACAGCTTTCGCACCCAAAGAATTTCATTGTGAAGGGATTAAAGGGTTTTATAAGGCAAGCATAAAAATCTTCTCTAAGCTGTATGCGCCAATTATAAATATAACTTAAATCGATGCATTGGGTTCTACTTCGAGTGTGATTTGCTAGGCTGACCCCGCTTACGTCATTACTTGTCGAGATTTGACGTCACTTCTGACGATCCCGCCGTGACTAAACGCCTGTCGCTCCATAACTAAGCAGATTTCGGAATATCTTCAAAGGTACTTTTTCTTTGTTGTGAATAATCATCTCCCGAAGTTTTTGCCATTTTTTTCGGGGGCACCCTGTATAATCCTGCTACACAATGGTCTTTAATCTCTTCAGACTCACGGTCTGAAAAAGTTCGGATGTGGATATGCATTAAAGACCTAAAGTTCTGAAATGTTCGGGATGTAAAAGATAACTCTTGTTTTAGTCATGGCAGTGTATACACAGAATTGTGGAATTTTTCCTAATTTATTCAATAATATAAATGCACTCAGTTAACTGTTTATTTCCCTTCCTATCATAGGTTAGAACAATGGATTGTTAATTCAGGCCGAGAAGACTTCCGCGCTCTTCCTCTAAGCACAGTAAGAGGAAAGTGTGTGTGTGATCTGCATTTTGAAAAACGATACTTTTGTCCCCAAAATGATGGCAGATTTAGACTCGTATGGAATGCTGTTCCTACGCCGGTTGCCACCAAACCGTTGGATGCAAATGACGATAGTGAGAGAGCCGTAACTCCGACAGAAGAAGATTCTCTTGACGTTCCTATTTCTGGAGGAAGCTCTGATTGCGAAGTTTCTCCCTCTGACTCTCAGCACGGTGTAAATACAGTGACAGTGAATTGTGATTCAGTTTCAAACCCTGATCTCCTCTTTGTTAAGATTGAGGAGGGGAACATGGCGAGGAACTTACAGCAGAGCCTCGACAGAGGAAGATTTTATCTTCTGTGTCGTTTGTGTTGTTCTGAGGGCAACGAAATGTGTTCTCTATTTGATAACGCTGGAAGAGTCCTCAGGGAGGACATTTTAGTGAAAATTCAGACCTTAATTTCATCAGAAGTAAGTATCCTAGAAAACGGTGCGAGCTAGATTTCTTTGTGTTTTACGTCTTATATGATTGTAACTGGTAACCTTCCTAAAATTGTAAATTCAAAATGTCAAGGCAAAGTAACATTTAGTTGTAATGCATTCTCGAATATTGTACTATTGTTCCACCTACTGATTGAGGTGTTTCCCTCAGTTTCACCAGACGAATACCGGTATGGTACGATGCTAAAATTCCCTGATCGCTCTCTTTCCTTCATCCACTGGAAGAGAACTTACCGAAGGACGTTATTCCTCAGGTATGTGACGGACTTTGGTGGGACATATCTACCTGTCTGGACCGTAAAATAAGTTAAATAGTTGAGAATTTCCAGGCAGATGGTCTTTAGGCATCTAAGGCTCAGGCCGAATGGTGCTGAGGAGATTTCGTGTGCATATTCTGTGTGAGATTACAAGGATGAATCCCAAGAGTAAGTTTCTAATTTAAAATAACGTAGTGCGTTTAAAAATTCTAACATAAAGCCAGGCTTTTGTGTACTAATTTTCAACATATTCCCCATAGATATTTAAACATTTTTCAGACCGTAGCGCCATCTTTTCAATCCTTTGTCTGTAGAAATATAGACCAATTTTTGCAGCCAGCTCCTGACTCCCCTTTTGACTTTATCATTATTGTTGAAACATATGCCGCTAACTTCTGTTCATGTCAAGAGAAAACAGCAAACTCATTGAACATTAAAATAGTTAAAACAAGAACTGGTTACTTATAATGGTTTCAGAATAATATTTTTATATTTCCAATGTATATCATTGTTAAGCTATCATATCTTCAATAACATGTCGTCATTAAACTTAACAGAAAGGAATGCTAGGCAGTGCTGAAAATGGACATTTTTTACCCGGGGGGGGGGGGGAAATCAGTTCAGTTCTTCGGTAAGCCCTCGAATGGTCAATCGCCAGTTTGAACGAACCATTTGTGTCACTTTTTGCACGTTTTCATCTGTTTTTGAGGTCGAAGGACGTCCCGACCATTGCTCGTCTTCAACCGACTCATTTCCGTTTTTAAATCGCTCATACCACTTGTAAACAGTCTTCAGAGTCAGCATATTATTGCCATACACTGATTTTAACATTTCGTGAGCTTCTTTGGCACTTTTTTTGCAACTTAAAACAAAACTTAATGTTCACGTGTTTTTCGAAATCCATGATGCGCGACAGACACGGTAAACGCGACCTCACTCTTCCGGCTCTGGAAAGCGACTGATAAGTCACAGCTGGTTCAAACTTGACACTGACTATCTCGACGGATCAGGCTATTGGACTTGCTTCAAATGGATGTAGCGTCAGCAATTGCTGCTATAAAAAAATTCACTCACCGTATTTTTTGATTACATCTCGTAGCTACGTGACCTCCAGACTATTCCGAAACTGGAGTTCCAACAGGCATTGAACAACTGTGAGAAATGCTGGGGAGGGGAGTACTTCGAAGGAGACAAGTGCGACGAAAGTGGTGAGTATTACAATTTTCTCCCATGTTTAATAGTTCAATTTCTTTTTGAACATTACTGAGCCGCCGTAGCGTTTGCGTAGCATTTGGGAGGTCGTGGGTTCAATCCCAGCTGCCGATCATCCTGACGGAGGGTTTTCCAGGATTTTTCCTCAGTTACACCAGGCAAATGCTGGCATAGGCCCTTGCTAACACCTTCCCGAATCCTTTCCCCTCCCCTATCCCGGCCTGAGCCTTAGATGCCTAAAGTTCATGAATAAAATTCAAATTCTTTTTGAACACAGGCCCGATACAGACTCGGACAACACGTGGCAAGTACAGTGTATGGAACATTTACGAATAATCAAACATAGTCTCATTATTGCCATGTACAAGTGTTCGGACTTCGGTACTGACATTTTCTTTGAATCTGAGTGTACAACTAAATAACACATATAAAGTCATTTTCTCCATATGACAAAATGATTATGTCACATATTCATGTATATATGATTTCTGTATTGCTTTGAACTTACTGTCATATGTTATCTCTTTACAGATATAATAAGTAATCTCTACGTGTGTACTTAATATGTGTGAACTAAAATATACAAAGAAAGATGACTGAATGCTGCGCAAAATTTAAATACATCTCCAAATCTCTTCTTTCAGTGTTACTAATAGGTAGGAAGAATAGAATTTCGCGAAGATTTTGAACACTCAAGAAATCACATAAATGGTTGTTAACGTTTTGCTTCCATCCACGAATTCTAAGCTCTGCCCAAGATATTATACCATTTTTTATTCATTCGTACACGAAAGTAATGTCTAAACAGTCGGAAAAAAATATATATAATACATCTTCAAAAATCTATCATCGGACTCGCGTAGCACGAAGAATGTATTACACTGAATCCTTCATAGATAGCAGTAAATTTGCGAACATAGTTTGCCATCTAGCGAGGAAAATTACCAACTACAGGATCACAAGTGCATTCATTGTGTACGTTAGGCGGTATTCGCGGTGAACGGCTTTGTGTGGACAAGTCAAACTCGTGAAATATCGTGCTTCGTTTGCAAATATTGAAGAAATATCACGAAGAACGGTAGTTCTTCGAGTGACGCTAAGAAACGAGTCTGTTAGTGGCACTCACATATATACAGCTAATTTCGGATCTAGCGAACTATAAGCCCGATGTTGATGCTTGAACTTGCATTTGAAAGCTCTTTGCCATACTAAGTCACAGAAAAAAATGGATCTGTAGGACCTCCCAGAATTTCACATTTCTGGTGATATCACTGACCCCAGACCATATAGGCGGCCGAAACTTGCGGAATCGTAATCTACGCTTTAATAGCTTTCAAACGGTGTATCAGACGCCAAAATCGGTGAAGAGGGTCAAAAGATATATATATTTTTTTTAGCCCAATCACAGAATTTTCACAAATTATAGAAAAGGACCTCTGTCATTCTATCTATCTTTTAAATGGTTGGTATCAGGGGTTTTTGGGGGTCAATTGTGGGCTTTGTAGAAGCAAATTAATGCTTATTTTGTTTTAATAGGAGTTACCGTTTTCGAGATACGGAGACTACGATGGTCCAAAATCGACCTTCTTTTTAATAGGCAGCCTTACAAAATAAGTGATATCAGTACAAGAACCCCTTCCGGGTAAAGGGAAGAGTGACGCAAGAATTCTACTCACAAAAGAAGTTATATCCATTTTGCGAGTGACTTCTTTGTGTTACTATGGGGGATGGGAAGTCTCTTAATTTTGTTAATTTTATTACAAAGAAAACAATTCCACCATAGTGACACAAAGAAGTCACTCGAAAAATGGATATCACTTCTTTTGTGAGTGTAATTCTTGCGTCACTCTTCCCTTTACCCCGAAGAGGTTTTGGTACTGAAGTGAAAATCGAGAATAAATAAATATGTGATAAGCAGTTTTAGTATATGCTTATTATTTAAAAAGTAATGCACTTTATGTAGTTTCTAGCAGCATGTCTTAAAGTTTTATACGTCATTGGTTACCCTTGTACTCAAGAAATATTACCTTGTACTCATAATTTTCTAACATTTTCACTAAAGAGAAATTTATTCAAAAATGTGTACTGTCCCTACTAATAGGACATTAAAAAGTCAGAGTGGTGCTATTTTTCAACTGGCAAAGGAAACTTCATTAGTTAGCATAACACCAAATCAATACCTTGGGACGAAATTATGATGAATGATGTTCCAAAGTTTATTTTCTGAGTCTTTCGAAAATGTAACGAAGTTCATCTCGAAATCGTTTTTTTTTTTCTATATTCATGGAACAGTTTAGTATTAAAGATTCTTGTAATAGCGTTGTACGTAATATATTTTGACCCTATTTCATTGTCTTTTTCAGGCTTCTGATAGTGATGATTTTTCCAATATGGTGTGCAAGATATGTGTTGATAAGTTGGAACAATTTTATGCCTTCAGAGAAAGTTGTCAAGCTGCAAGAAGTAAATTGAAACAAATGCTTCCTGAATTTCAGAAGGTATTGTAAGAATTCAGATTTTTCTTGTATTGTGAAATACTGGTTCGTCTTTTATTTTTGGAGGGGGGGGGTTATGAACCAGGTGACATGTACAGTCATCGCCAAAAGTTGGTACCTAGTCGTAAAATTTCTTTTCCGAGTAACTTTAGAATAGATAGACCGATTTCTGTAATTTACAGAAAATCATGTTTTCTTTACAGTACGACAGTCAACCTTTCAAAAACAGACAATTTTCTTATCTTAGGAATTAAATGTGAAATGACTGTTTGTTCCAAAAGCTACGGAACCCTCTCTTTCAAAGCACGTAACTATTAACCCTCGCACTACTAGGGGAAGGGGGGTACTTCGTGCCCACCATATCATATTTTTTTGTAATTATTCTGTTAATCGTTTGTTTAAAATTTAAAAAAAAATGTTCAGTATGTTTAGCTAAAGCATATTCATTTCGGTGGTGGGCACAAAGTATTGAAAGTTTTGTTTCCCACTTGTGAGATAATATATTGAAGACTTTGCGACCGACACATATTTGTAAACACGTTGTTTTGTTCATATTTTTATGTACATTTAACGAGAAAATGGAATACTTTTAATTTTTACATCATTTAAATCCGTAATTAAAGTAACGTAAGGGTAAAAATTGGATTTTTTTTTCATTGTCGCGTTTTTAATCTGGTCTATCTGGGACCACTGTGCAATGTAGTGCTATTTAAAATAACTTTATCCAGCTTCGTAACACTACACAGGAATCTAGACAACGCACAGTGCACAGTGTTCCAGATAGGTCTTCTGTATATTATCGCATAAGTGCTGCTACTGGGAGACCTTCAGTAGAGCTGCTACTGGGAGACTTTTCTTCACAATAAAGACTTGACGCTTCTGTCTCAGATATGATAGGACGGGGTCAGATGTGACCATGAGTCGGAAGAACGCATCCTTCAATGTGTTCTCCCGCGAACACTTCCCTGCATAGTGTTCCCTGTTCGCTTTAATATCGTTATGATCCTTCAGTGGGTCATATAAATACAGGTAGAGCGGGATCGTGTAGTAGTCAATGTGAATAGAACAAGTCTAGGTTTGTGTTTTGTCCAACACCTTTTATTATGAAAGTTTCCAATATAAGTATGATGCAATATAAGTTTCCACCAGCTCGATTTATAAGCACAGTTTAGTTTATTTCGGACTCGTGTTTTTGTCGCTATTTACTAAGCGGATCACTTCTCCTTATGTGTTTGATTCTTGATAGACCCCGTACCAGGTCTCACGTATTGTGGTAGTTGCTTCTGTGTAGACCCCGTACCAGGTCTCAGGATTTAGAAGGGAGAAGTGACCACTTGATTGTGATCCAGACTCTTCTTGTCGGTCCTTTTTATAAGGTGTTCTTCTTCTTCCCCTGGAGGTGTGACTTATTATTTCTTTATTCCACCACCAGAGTTTACTGTTGTCTTCTGTTTGTGTTGACATAAACACCTTCTTATATTTGTCACACTCACCTACTGACACAGTTGCTATCCCATTACGATATTCTTGTTCCGTGCTTCTTCAGACCTGTTCTATGAGTGGCAAGACGGCTTCTATAATAAAAGCAGGTCGATTTATCAACACCTTATGCACTCTGAGAGACATGTAACTTAATATATAATTGGAAGGTATCCTCTGCCAACTTCTCAAATTTGTATGTGTCGATTTCGATAAGATATAATTCGTAGTATGGGCGGTAAGAGCTGTGTGGATTTCGAACTCGCATAAAAGAATCTGCAGAAGTATGGCACAAATTGAAATCAGGTCTTGATCAGTGCCTGTGATGATGGTAAAAATCTCGTTATGTTGAAGAAGAAACCTTGTCATTGAGTTGCCGTAATTAGTATTTCAGCTGCCTCCAGGATTTGGTTGATCCGCTAGTAAACCCAAATGCTGCCGAAACCCTGCCACTTGAACGTCAATTCGGTTTGAGTCACTGAATAAATAGAATCCACGCGTGTAGGATTGATAGGTCAAAGAGAATGTGGCTGGATTTACTGAGTTCTTCTACAGAATTCATTTCTTTCGGGCTGGCACAGCATTTGATTTAGTACATATCAGGACGTTGTAAATCTTGCCATCTATCGTGGTCAGCTCCATATATGAAAATCGTCTTACCTGCTTCTCACTCAGTTTAGTGGCTATATGTCTGAGCTTGTTCTTCTATTTTGTACATTTCTGACGGTTAATTATGGTATTTCTTTCTTGAATTTCAATCATATGGGCCTTCCTTCCTTCCTTCTTTCTTTCTTTCTTTCTTTCTTTCTTTCTTTCTTTCTTTCTTTCTTTCTTTCTTTCTTTCTTTCTTTCTTTCTTTCTTTCTTTCTTTCTTTCTTTCTTTCTTTCTTTCTTTCTTTCTTTCTTTCTTTCTTTCTTTCTTT